>PISX010003128.1:0-144333 GCA_004024625.1 Mellivora capensis | reverse complement strand
GAGAGCAAACCCAAGCAGATTACTTAGCCCAGCCCTTAGCAAGGGCAATCCAATTGTGCCTCAGGCAAAGACATTTGAGAATCACCACAACAGGTCCCTCCTGCAGAAGATCAGCAAGAACATCCAGCCAAGACAAAGTTTACTGATCAATGAGAACTGCAAAACACCAGTGTTAGGGAAATAGAGCCCATAGAATTCATGACTTTTTCCCCATGATTCTTCAGTCTTCTAAAGTTAAATTTTTAAAATTTTCATTATATTTTTCTCGATTTTTCCTCTTTCCTATTTTAACCTATTTTAACTGTTTTATTTTATCAATACCTTTTTAAAAATATTTTTAAATTTTCATTTTTATAGTCATATTCTATCCTTCATTGTATTTAACCTTATTTTTTGTTTACATATGTATTTCTTTCTTTAAAATTTGGGGATACACTTTCTTCTAACAAAAAAAATATACCCTAAGTCTAGTATATGGCTTTGTTCTAATCTCCAGCCTGACCACATTCTCTCCTTTTTTTTTTTTTTTCTTTTTTCAACCAACTTCTTATCGTAGCAATTCCTTTTTTAAAATCTTTTTTAGGGGCGCTTGGGTGGCTCAGTGGGTTAAACCCCTGCCTTTGGCTCAAGTCATGATTGCAGGGTCCTGGGATCAAGCACCACATTGGGCTCTCTGCTCAGCAGGGAGCCTGCTTCCCCTCCCCTCTCTCTGCCTGCCTCTCTTTCTACTTGTGATCTCTGTCTGTCAAATAGTAAATAAAATCTTAAAAAAAAACTTTTTAAATTTTCATCTTTACAGTCATGCTCCATCATGTCTACCCTTATTTTTGTATATATGTAAGTTTTTCTTTCTTTAAAATTTTGGGAGGCAGTTTCTTCAAACAGACCAAAATATACCCAAAATCAAGTGTGTGGCTCTGTTCTATTCACTAGTCTAATTATATATATATATATATATAATTATATATATTATATGTTATATATTATATATAATAATATAAATAAATATATAAACAGAATATATATTTATAAAACATAATATATAAAAATAAAAAAATATTTATATATTATATATAAATAGTATATATATATATATATATATATATGTATGTATACATATACTTTTTTTTCTTCCTTTCTTCTCCCCCGGTTTTGGGTCTCTTCTGATTTGGTTAGTGTATATTTTTCTGGGGTTGTTGTTACCCTTTTGGCATTTTGTTCTCTCATTCATCTATTCTTCTCTGGACAAAGTGACAAGGTGGAAAAACTCACCTAAAAAAAAAGGCAGTACCAATGGCTAGGGACCTAATCAATACCAACATTAGTAAGATGTCAGAACTCAAGCTCAGAATGACAATTATAAAGATGCTAGCTGGGCTTGAAAAAAGCACAGAAGATACTAGAGAATTCCTTTCTGGTGAAATAAAATCCCTTTCTGGAGAAATAAAATAACTGGGGCACCTGGGTGGCTCAGTGGGTTAAGGCCCTGCCTTTGGCTCAGGTCATGATCTCAGGGTCCTGGGATGGAGCCCCGAATCAGTCTCTCTGCTCAACAAGGAGCCTGCTTCCCCCTCCCCCTCTGCCTGCCTCTCTGCCTACTTGTGATCTCTCTCTCTCTCTGTCAAATAAATAAATAAAATCTTTAAAAAAATAAAATAACTAAAATTTAACCAAGTTGAAATTTAAAAAGCTGTTAATGATGTTCAATAAAAAATGGAGTCTCTAATTGCTAGAATAAATGAAGCAGAAGAGAGAATTAGTGATATAAGAGACCAAATGATAGAGAATAAAGAAGCTAAGAAAAGGAGAAATAAACAAGTACTGGATCATGAGGGGAGAATTTGAGAGATAAGTGATACCATAAGATGAAACAATATTAGAATAATTGGGATCCCAGGAGAAAAAGGAAGAGAGAGGGGGCAAGGTATATTGGAGCAAATTATAGCAGAGAAGTTCCCTAATTTGGGGAAGGGAGTAAGCATCAAAATCCAAAAGGCACGGAGAACCCCCCTCAAAATCAATAAAAATAGGTTAACACCCTGTCACCTAATAGTAAAACTTACAAGTTGCAAAGTCAAAGAGAAAATCCTGAAAGCAGCTCAGGACAAGAGGTCTGTACCCTACAATGGTAGAAATATGAGATTGGCAACAGACCTATCCACAGAGACCTAGCAGGCTAGAAAGCACTGGCATGATATATTCAGAGCACTAAACAAGAAAAATATGCAGCCAAGAATACTATATCCAGCTAGGCATTTATTGAAAATAGAAGGAGACATAAAAAGCTTCCAGGACAACAAAAATGAAAAGAATTTGCAAACACCAAACCAGCCCTACAGGGAATATTGAAAGGGGTCCTCTGAGCAAAGGGAGAGCCTAAAAGTAACAGACCAGAAAGGAACAGAGATAATAATATACAGCAACAGTCACTTTATAGGCAATATAATGGCACCAAATTTATATCTTTCAGTAGTTACCCTGGATGTAAATGGGCTAAATGCCCCAATCAAAAGACACAGGGTATCAGAATGGATTAAAAAACAAGACCCATCAATATGTTGTCTGCAAAAAACTCACTGTAGGCCCAAAGACACCTCCAGACTTAAAGTGAGGGGGTGGAACACAATTTAACATGCTCATGGACATCAAAAGAAAGCTGGGGTAGAAATCCTTATATCAGACAAATTAGATTTCAAACCAAAGACTATAATAAGAAATGAGGAAGAACACTATATCATACTTAAAGGGTCTGTCCAACAAGAAGATCTAACAATTTTAAATATATATGCCCCTAATGTGGGAGCAGCCAACTATATAAACCAATTAATAACAAAATCAAAGAAACACATCAAAAATGATACAATAATAGTAGGGGACTTTAAATCCCCCCTCTTTGAAATGGACAGATCATCTAAGCAAAAGATTGGCAAGGAAATAAAGGGTTTAAATGATACACTGGACCAGATGGACATCACAGAACATTCCATCCCAAAGCAACAGAATACACATTCTTCCCCAGTGCACATGGAACAATCTCCAGAATAGATCACATTGTGGGTCACAAATCAGGTCTTAACCAGTACCAAAAGATTGGGATCATTCCCTGAATATTTTCAGACCACAATGCTTTAAAACTATAACTCAACCACAAGAGGAAAGTTGAAAAGAACTCAAATACATGGAGACTAAAGAGCATCCTACTAAAGAATGAATGGGTCAACCAGGAAATTAAAGAAGAATTGAAAAAAATTCATGGAAACAAATGAAAATGAAAACACAACTGCTCAAAATCTTTGGGACACAGCAAAGGTGGTCTTGAGGGGAAAATATATAGCAATACAAGCCTTTCTCAAGAAACAAGAAAGGTCTTAAGTACACAACCTAACCCTACACCTAAAGGAGCTGGAGAAAGAACAGCAAAGAAAGCCTAAACCCAGCAGGAGAAGATAAATAATAAAGATCAGAGCAGAAATCAATGAAATAGAAACCAAAAGAACCGTAGAACAGATCAATGAAAGTAGGAGCTGCTTCTTTGAAAGAATTATAGGATTGATAAACCCCTGGCCAGACTTATCAAAAAGAGAAGAGAAAGGACCCAGATTAACAAAATCATGAATGAAAGAGGAGAGATTACAGCCAACACCAAAGAAATACAAACTATTTTAAGAACATATTATGAGAAACTATATACCAGCAAATTTAACAATCTGGAAGAAATGGATGCATTCCTAGAGACATATAAACTACCAAAACTGAACCAGGAAAATAGAAAACCTGAATGGACCCATAACCAGTAAGGAGATTAAAGCAGTCATCAAGGGGAGCCTGGGTGGCTCAGTGGGTTAAAGCCTCTGCCTTCAGCTCGGGTCATGGTCTTAGGGTCCTGGGATCCAACCCCATATCAGGCTCTCTGCTCAGTGAGGAGCCTGCCTCCCTCTTTTTCTCTCTGCCTGCCTCTCTTCCTACTTGTGATTTCTGTCTGTAAATAAATGAATAAAAAATTAAAAAAATAAAGCAGTCATCAAAAGTCTCCCAATAAACAAGAGCCCAGGGCCAGATGGCTTCCCAGGGGAATTCTACCAAATGTTTAAAGAAGAATTAATACCTATTCCCCTGAAACTGTTCCAAAAAGCAGAAATGGAAGGAAAACTTCCAAACTCATTTTTTGAAGCCAGCATCACCTTGATCCCAAAACCAAAGACCCCATCAAAAAGGAGAATTACAGACCAATATCCCTGATGAACATGGATGCAAAAATTCTCACCCAAATACTAGCCAATAGGATCCAACAGTACATTAAGAGGGTTATTCACCATGACCAAGTGGGATTTATTCCTGGGCTGCAAGGTTGGTTCAACATCTGCAAATCAATCAATGTGATACAATATATTGATAAAAGAAAGAACAAGAACCATATAATACTCTGAATAGATGCAGAAAAAACATCTGGCAAAGTATAGCATCCTTTCTTAATCAAAACTCTTCACCATGAAAAAAAAAAACCACCTCTTCACCATATAGGGATAGAGGGTACATACCACAATATCATCAAAGCCATCTATGAAAAACCCACAGTGAATATCACTGTCAATAGGGAAAAACTGAGAGCTTTTCCCTTAAGGTCAGGAACATGGCAAGGCTGCCACTATCACCACTGCAATTCAACATAGTACCAGAAGTCCTAGCCTCAGCAATCAGACAACAACAACAAAAAATAAAATAAAATAAAAGGCATCTGAATAGGAAAACTCTCCTCTTCACAGATAATATGATACTTTATACGGAAAACCCAAAAGACTCTACTCCAAAACTGCTAGAACTCATACAGGAATTCAGTAGAGTTTCAGGATATAAAATCAATGCAAAGAAATCAGTTGCAGTTTTATACACAAACAAGAAAGAAGAAAGAGAAATTAAGGAGTCAATCCCATTTACAATTGCACCCAAAACCATAAGATGCCTAGGCATAAATCTAACCAAGGAGACAAAGAATCTGTACTCAGAAAACTATAGAGTACTCATGAAAGAGATTGAGGAAGACACAAAGAAATGGAAAAACTTTCCATACTCATGGATTGGAAGAACAAATACTGTGAAAATGTCTTTGCTGCCTACACCAATCTACACATTTAATGCAACCCCTATCAAAGCACCATCAATCTTTTCAAAGAAATTGAATGAATGATCCTAAAATTTATATGGAACCATTAAAGACCCTGAATAGCCAGAGGAATGTTGAAAAAGAATACCAAAGTTGGCACCATCACAATTCCAGACTTCAAGATCTATTACAAAGCTGTAATCATCAAGATAGTATGGTACTGGCACAAAAAGAGACACAAAGATCAATGGAACAGAACAGAGAGCCCAGAAATGGACCCTCAACTCTATGGTAAACTAATCTTTGACAAAGCAAAAAATGTCTGACATTCTTCTGACAAAGAAAAAAATGTCTAATGGAACAAAGATAGTCTCTTCAACAAATGGTGTTGGGAAAATTGGACAGCCATATGCAAAAGAATGAAACTGGACCACTTCCTTACACCACACACAAAAATATACTCAAATGGATGAAAGACCTCAATGCAATAAAGGAATCCATCAAAATCCTTGAGGAGACACAGGCAGCAACCTCTTTGACCTCAGCAGCAACAACTTCTTCCCAGAAACATCACCAAAGACAAGGGAAGCAAGGGCAAAAATGAACTATTGGGACTTCATCAAGATCAAAATCTTTTGCACAGCAAAGAAACAGTCAACAAAACTGAAAGATGACTGACAGAATGGGAGAAGATATTTGCAAATGACATATCAGATAAAGGGCTAGTATCCAAAGTCTATAACGAACTTATCAAACTCAACACCCAAAGAACAAATAATCCAATCAAGAAATGGGCAGAAGACATGAACAGACATTCCTGCAAAGAAGACATCCAAATGACCAACAGACACATGAAAAAGGACTCAACATCTCTCGACATCAGGGAAATACAAATCAAACTGCAGTGAGATACCACCTCACACCAGTCAGAATGGCAAAAATTCACAAGTCAGGAAACAACAGGTTTGGCGAGGATGCAGAGAAAGGGGAATTTTTACACTGTTGGTGGGAATGCAAGTTGATGCAGCTACTCTGGAAAACAGTATGGAGGTTCCTCAAAAAGTTGAAAATAGACCTACCCTATGACCCAGCAATCGCACTATGGAGTATTTACCCTAAAAATACAAATGTAGTGATCCAAAAGAGCACATGCACCTGAATGTTTATAGCAGCAATGTCCACAATAGCCAAACTATGGAAAGAGCCCAGATGTCCATCAACAGATGAATGCATAAAGAAGATGTGTTGTATATATACAATGGAATACTATGCAGCCATTAAAACCCCTGAAACTTGCCATTTGCAATGACATTGATGGAACTAGAGGATATTATGCTATGTGAAATAAGTCAGTCAGAGAAAGGCAATTATCATATGATCTCTCTGATATGAGGAATTCGAGAGGCAGGGCAGGAGGTTGTGGGGGGTAGGGAAGGGAAAAATGAAACAAGATGGGACCCGTGAGGGAGACAAACCATAAGAGACTCTTAATCTCCCAAAACAAACTGAGGGTTGCTGGGGGGTTAAGGGGGAGGGATAGAGTGGCTAGGTGATGGACATTGGGGAAGGTATGTGCTATGGTGAGTGCTGTGAATTGTGTAAGACTGATGAATCACAGACCTGTGCCCCTGAAACAAATAATACATTGTATGTTAATAAAAAAATAATAACAATCATAACAAAAAAGAAAAAAATGAACTTTAAATGGATCATCTACTAAAAATTAAAGGCTAAAACTATAGAATTATCTCTAAGAAAATATAAGAGAAAATCTTTATGACCATGGGCAAGGCAAAGATTTTTTGAATAAAGACCAGGCCACACAAAAATAATAATAAATCGGGAATCACCATAATAAAAGAAAGAAATTGTGTTCTTCAAAGAAACTGTTAAGAAAATGAAAAACAAGCCATAGCTTTAGAGAAAATATCTGCAAACCATATACCTAATAAACAATTTGTGTCCAGAATATATAAAGAACTCTGACAACTCATTCAAAGAAAAACCACCCAATAAAATTTGGGCAAAAGATTTCACAGTCAACTCACCAAAGAAGATTATACAAATAGCAGATGAAAGCTCATAAAAAGATTCCCCAAATCACTAGTCATCAGGGAAATTTAAATTAAAACCCAAATGAGGAGCTGCTATGTACTCATCAAAATGGCTAATGATTTCTTTTTTTTTTTTTTAAGATTTTATTTATTTATTTGTCAGAGACAGAGGGAGAGAGAGTAAGCGAGCACAGGCTGACAGAGTAGCAGGCAGAGGCAGAGGGAGAAGCAGGCTCCCTGCAGAGCAAGGAGCCCGATGTGGGACTCGATCGGACGCTGGGATCATGACCTGAGCCGAAGGCAGCTGCTTAACCAACTGAGCCACCCAGGCGTCCCTAATGATTTCTTTAAACAAAACCAAACGAGAAACATACCTGACAACACCAAGCTGGCAGATTTGTGCAGCAGCTGAAGCACGCATAAACCGTGGCTAGGTCTAGAAAATGGTACAGCCCCTTTGAGAACCACTGACAGTTCCTAAAACATACAACCCAGCATTTCCACTCCTAGACGTCTTTTCAAGAGAAACGAAAACATGTTCCACAAAGACTTACAAGCAAATATTCATGACAGCTTTATCATAATTGCCAAAAAAATAGAAACAGGCTAAATGTCCATCACCCAATGAGGGAATAAACAGATTGTGGTATATCCATACAATAAAATACTGCTCAGCACCAGAAAGAAACAAGCTGCTGATACGTACAATGGTGGGGAAGAATCTCAAAACGATTTTGTTGAAGATGGAAGCCTAACACAAAAGACTACAGATGATGGAGTCTTCTATATGAATTCTAGGTTTCAGTTACAAGAGGGACAGAAATGAGGTCAGTGTTGCCAGGGACTAAAGGTTGGGGAGGGGATTGATTGCCAAGGTGTACAAGTGAACTTTCTGGGATGATAAAACATTCTATTACATGACGGTGTATAATTCGCTCCACCAAGTGACTGCCGGAATCAGAATCCTTGTGATCGGAAGGACAGAGCAGGTGGTGGTTGCATGGGCAGCCACAGAAGAGCTGTAGGGACCCTTCCTGGAATTCTTACATTGTGACAAGCATGGATTTAGCCCTTTATGGTGCTTTATCCCATTCAATCTTCAAAACAACCATTTGAGGTGAGTGTTCTTGCTTCACCTTGTTATAGATGAGGAAACTGAACCAGAGGCCTCAAGTTACATGTCTAGAGTCACTCCCTGGTCAGGAGGTCTGGCTGATCCCCAAGCCTGTGCTCTAAATGATGGCCTTACCCCACAACCTGCACAGATGCTGTTTTAACACTTATTTCTATCTGATTGTGTTGCACAAGGATACAATACCAATATTTTTTATTCCAACCTGACCCTTTGCAATACCAGCTTGTGTGGTTGTGATGCTCGGGCACAGTGGTTAGAGCATTTCAGCCTAAACCGAGATTCCCTGAATAAGCTTTACCCTGGCCAGCTAGGAAAAGACACATCAGGTCTTCCTGTGTGTTGCAGGCTGTGTTCTGTGGAAGCAGCTGCTGAATGACAGAATGAGGGGTACAAATTCTGTGCCTCCTATGAAAGGAAGGAGAAAAAGCAGGACTGGGTCAAGGGATCAGTCACACAACTGTGTGACCATAGGAGTCTTGGCCAACTGACTGGAGAGCTCTGGAGTGAGTACTGCCCCCAGAATGGCCCCACTGGGCCCCCCTGGTCATGCTTTCATAATTCCGCCTCACTCACCCACTGGCTAGGGGCTGCCTCAGGAAGAGTGTGACCTTGAACAAGGGGACTTTGCAGCTGAGGCAGCCCTGGGTGCTGCCCGCTCCAGGCTGCCTCCTGACCGTGCCATGTGGCTCAGTAGCAAGTCCTCTCTTGAAGTAGGCCCCTGGGTGGTATACCACTGAGTCTGTGGCCTGGTGCTGCCCTCACAATGCTTCCCCATGGCACTGTAATATTACTAAGCAGTCCCAAGTCCCCCCAAATGTTTATTTTTTAAGAGCATGTTCACATTTCAATGGATAAAATGATACTTTAAAAAGTAAACAAGGGACGCCTGGGTGGCTCAGTTGGTTAAGCGGCTGCCTTCGACTCAGGTCATGATCCCATCGTCCTGGGATTGAGTCCCACATCCGGCTCCTTGCTCGGTGGGGAGCCTGCTTCTCCCTCTGCCTCTGCCTGCCACTCTGTCTGCCTGTGCTCACTCGCTCTCTCTCCCTCTCTCTCTGACAAATAAATAAATAAAATCTTAAAAAATAATAATAATAATAATAAAAAGTAAACAAAACCCAGAACGTGTTATTTTGAAGAACTGGTTTTAATGACTTAAAATAAAACCACCTAACATAATATCAATGTTATACTTGTAACTAGAGGCTACTAAAAGATAATAAATTCGGTTTTATTACCAGTAGCATTCATTTACTCATCTAAAGTGTACGGCTCACTCCTATGCACCACACACTCTGCTGACTACTAAAGATATGAAAACAAATGCAATAGGGTAAGAACAAATAAATGAATGGATGGATGGAATGATGAGCTTCTTATTCTCCAGCAGCCTAAAATTTAGCATGCGAGGACAGTAGAGAATCCAGTGATGGCAAGCAGTGTGCTTCCTCTTTATGGAGAGCAGGCAGAGAAGAAGCTTTGGGACTCTGAGCCGAGCCCGAGGACAAACTGTCAGAACTGGATGGGAAAGGGTAGAAGGACACCCCCAGCTGAATTGACAACAGAAGCAAAGTCAGAAATGTGAGGGGTCCAGTGTGAGGACTGTGTAGGATAGGACTGGCAGAATGCAGGCAGATTGGGATGGATCATGAGGGGCCTTTAACACCACGCTAAGGAGGCTGGAGGAGTTATGCGAAGCCTCTGGGTAGACTGAGGTAAAATCCATTTCTGTTGCCTGGACAACTCAGTGCATATATCCTTCTAGGCTATTGGGATCCTTTTGGTCTTTGCTTTAGGCTTTGTTTCCGTGTTTCAGGATTCTCAATTTGTTTTCCTTTCAAATCCATCACATTCTGTTCTTCCCTGTCATTTCTGACTACCACTTCTAGAAACATGCCCTCCCATCTCTTTGTTAAGCAGAATGGGGAGATGAGGTCACATCAGTAGCAGCAAGACCTTGAGCTGAAGGAGCAGCTGATGTCACTCCTATACTGGAGACACCATTGTCCCTTGGACAGCAGGTGAATGTGCCCACACCTTGGGTGCTTCCTCCTCTTATGATCAGGGCCAAAAAGAAGAGATAGCATCACTGTTTCCTGTGCCCTTGTTTTCTCTTATGATTTCTGCTCCACCTGTGTGACCACTTTCAACAGGACAAGATACAAATATTTTATTTTGACATGACCTTTGAGAAATCTAACAGAGTTACTTAACTCAATCAATTTCTAGAAAATCTGCCTCTGAATGGCATAGCTGATTTACATATGGGAAGTAAAACAGGAATTAGCAAATATTTTCTGAACTTGTAAAATGTTAAGACACTCTGATGAGTCAGTGTTTAATCCCTTCTCCATAAATAAGATGAAAGATATTTGCCATGTTTTCCCTTAAGTAAATATATTTTAAAACTGTGCCTACATAGTGTTCCAGTTTTCTTTTCAGCTGCCACTATGAATGGACACAGCAGCTGGAATGAAGCATAACACATCACACCTCAACTTTGAATTTCCTGCCTTTTGTTTTCTTGAATCATAGCCTTGATGTTGTTTAAATAGTGCTCTGTATATTTAATTTCCCTTTTCTCTTCACAAAGACCAAACAGTTTTTCTAAAAAATCACCCCATCTTTCATAGTGGGTTATAAAAGTGTTATTGAGCTGAAATTGGACTGGTCTCTTATTTAAACATATAAATATATATTTAGGCATTCTAGTCCACCGTCGTTTATCTTATTGATTGACTGCTTGGGCAGAAATGTATTTGTGCACATTTTATCCATGTGCTTTGCATTTAAGATAAGACTGCTAATAGTGGCTGCTAATTGTATGTACAGATGGTTGGGCAAAAGAACAGACATCTTCCAAGGTACATGTACACAAAGTCTTTTCTCTGCTGTTTGCACTCTGTGTTGCTTGTGACTCTCTCTCTCTCTTCATCTCAGGTCTTCCCCAAAGAATCAAAGATATGTGGCATTAGAAGGACATTTAAGTATTATCAAGTAAAACCCCAATAAAGCAGGCACCCACCATTCTGTAGCCTCCACTTGTAACTTTCAGCAAGAAGACAGCACTTCAAAAATGTAGCCCATTTCATTGTCACCCATCTCCAAGCACTAGAAAATTCTTCCTTTTATTGAGCCAAGATTTTCCTTCAGGTAACTTCCCCTATTTGTAGTGCCCCTTAGACCCACATAGAACAAGCCCAGGGATGTCTTTCAAAGGCAGCTCTTACATCTTCCCTTATGTCTTTTCCAAATGGAAATTTCTAATTTCTTTCAGCAGTTCCTCACATACATGATAACCGCTTGTCAGCACACATCAATTTGTCAACTTTTCTCTTTCTTGCAGATCTTAAAACTCCTCACGTGGCCTGACTAGTATGGTCTGACGGAAGATCCCACACCTTCCCCTTTCTCTTCCTTCTAAATTGGCCTTACTAGTGACTTGCCAACTTTGGCAACAAACTTGCATTCTTGCCTTATAATTAACTTAGCCTTCAAAGTTTTATATTTTCTTAAGTCATATCTATTCTGTCTAGTACTTGTTTATTTGACCATTAGGACTAAAATGTAGGACTTTGCTTTCAAGTCCTATCTTGTTTCATTCTTCCTATTCATTGTTCCAGAAGTGTTTTTTGTTTGTTTGTTTTGATTTGGTTTGTTTTGTTTTGTTTTTTTGCCAGTTCCATCAACATACATAATAGTTCTCTCTTCAAGCTTGCTTTCCCCTGAAAAGTTGACAAAAATATCCTTTGTCTTCATTTAAACCATTGATGAAAATATTGCTTGGGATAGGCTCAGTATGGAACTTCTTAAAATGGAATTAAAGATTCCTCTTCCTCCCCAATTTTATATCAGTTAGTTAATCAACAACACCTAGTTAATGGTTCTTCAGCCAGCAATCCCTGGCCTAATTTCTGTCCTGTTCAAAAAGATACAATGACGAAATGTCAAATGCCTTACTCAAACTCCTATGTCTGAACAGCACTTTCCTGGCCTACAATTTAATAACCCAACAAAGAGTACATTAGATGCCCCTCTTAAGTGCTTCAGTAGCAAACTAAACTATGCTCATTCATATTACAGCAATTAATATGCTTCGTTATAATCACTTATTTATATGTATTCTTGTCCCAATTAGATTGTAGGTTCTTTAGTGGCAGGGACTCCCTCTTTTTATTCAGCGCTGATCCCTGGTACTTACTTGTGGAGCCTGGCAGATGATGAGTACCCAATAGATAGGGGTTAAATTATTGACTAAGTGAAGAGCGGCATGATGGAATATAATAGAAGCAGTTTGGAGGACATGATGGGGTGAGGTATCTGTGGATCAGTGCAATAGATTTCCACATTAGTAGATTTTATGTACAGGTTAGGAATTCAAGACAAAATAGATTCTTAAGTAATCTGGACAATAAGTGAAATCAAAGCCAAGGCCAAATGCATGGGGTTGCTTAGGTGGAGAGGGTATGGGATAAGAAGGAAAAGAAAGCAATATGGCACCAGTTTGCCATCAAGACCCTGGGACTCTAAAGTCAAGCCACCTGAATACAAGTTCTCCCACTCTCTTAGACAAGTAATAAGATCATGGACTTTATTTTCATTGTCTGTAAGATAAGGATGCAATAATAATTACTACATCATAAGCTCCATGAGTTGTATAAAAGATGATCAGAGAGGTAGAAGAGGAACTAAGGAAATATTTTGTCATATAAGCCAAAGGAGAGTTTTGAGAAGAAAGTGTTCATCAGCAATCCAAAAGGCGCATCATTGACCTGTTTTGGGGCAAACCTTCTCTCCAAATGTAGCAGAAGAAGCCAGATTTTAGTGACCAGAGGAAAGGCAAGGAGGTGAGCAAGTGGAGACAGCATGTATTGGTGGTTCTCACAAAGGTTGAAAAGGGAAGGAGAGAGGACAAAGGCTAGACAAGGAATGAAATCAAGGAATTTCTTTGCTTGTTTTGTAGGATAGGCTTGACTTGACATGGTTACAGGTTGGGGAGAAGTGATCCATTTGAGAGAAGAAGAATCTGGAATTACAGAAGAAAAAGAGGTGAACTAAGCAAGAACAGTACCCAAGAACAGATGGGAGGTAGAAGGGGAAGGGGGCTCAAAAGGAAAAAAAGAGGGACCTCTGTTCCTCAGCAGTCTGTCCCTATCCTTGATGACAAAGGAAATATGGTACCTATCTTTGCACATTAAGTGGGTAATAAATGTTGAGACCATTTCCTAGGGTGGGAAAAGAAGAAAAGATGGCATGAATAGAGGTTGGTAGGTGAGGAACAGCAAGTTGATGAGCTCTCTATTTGGCATAGGCAATGACATCATCTTCTCAGAGGGAACCGTTGAGGGTCGAGTAAGGAGTTTGAAGGGAGCAGCTGAGGGTGAATCTAGAGGGAAAAGGCCAGAATCAGTATGAGGATAATTGTGGAAGCAAGACAGGAGTTTCTTGTTCAAAATTCAATAAGCATTTATTGAGCAATGACCATGTGCCAGACACTGTTCCAAGTGCTGAACATACAGCAGAGAACAAAATAGACATTCTCCCCCACTTTCACAAAGCTTATATTTTAGTGGAAGAGACAATAAGCAAACAAATATGGGCAATTTTGATAACTTAAGTGTTCTGAAAGAAGTTAGCAGGATGATTTGGTAGATTTGAGTAGGAGGTGGAAGAGAATACTATTTAGATATAGAGTGGTCAGGAAAAACTTCACTGAAAAAGTCACATTTGAGTTAAATCCTGGAGCTGGGGGGAGGGTAATGGTGTTCTGATTAACTGGCTCTCAAAGGAGAAAAAAAGATTTAAAAAATGCCCCAACTTGTATAGTTTTGTTGATTTCCATGGTGTATATACACCCAGCCAATTTCCAGATGTCAACATGATGTCACTGAATTCAGAGTTGGGAGGAAAGGTTGGCTCCAACCAGCCTGGCGGGAGGGGAGAGCATTTCCAGCACACCACTGGAAGAATGTTCTGGAAGGAAGAAGAGTTTGTGGAAAGGCATTGTAGCAAGAAGGAGCTCAGGGTGACTAGGGACAGGAACTGAGGAAGAAGGAGTGTGAGAAGTCAGAGAGGTTGGCAGATGCCAGAGTTTCCAAGTAAGGAGTTGGATCTCATTCTAAATGAAGTGGAACAAGATCTGATTTACATTGTAAAATGATCACTCCTGTTGTTATGAATGAATTCGAACAGTGATAAGAATAGAAGCAGGTAGCCAGTTAAGAGTTATTTGAAGTTGTTCAAGCAAGAATAAGGATGAGAGCTACAGAAATGAAAGAAGTGGATATATTTGGGAATATATTTTTAAGGCAGAAAATAGGACTTACTGGTAGAATGGATGTGACCAGTCAGGGAAGAAAGCACTCAGAATGAGTCCTAGATTATTATCTGACCAACTAATACATCAGGTTTCCAATGCCACTTACCAAAATGGGGGAAAGATTGGTGGTGGTGCGGGACTAGATCTGAGTTTGGGAAGTTTACTTGAGGTGTATATTAGGTGTCCGTGTGGAAACGTCAAGTAAACATTGGATATAAGAATCTGGAACTGAGGGGAAGACTAGGAATGGAGATACAAATTTGCATGCCATCTGCATCATATGGCAGTTGAACAACATGACTGGTTGGGATTATGTCAAGAGAGCAGATTGATAGAGAAGAGATTCACCCCTGAAGAGCTCAAGCATTCAGATGTCATCTAGAAAAGGAAAATTCAGCAGAGGACACCAGACAAAGTGGTCAATTGAGTCACACAGAAACAGATCATTGTGCCATCACAGAAGCTTGAAGGAAAAAGTATTTCAAGAAGGAGGAAGTAGTTAACTGCACTGAATCTGCTGAAAGGTCAAGTAACATGGAGACGGAGAGTGCCCACAGGATGCAGCAACATGGAAGTCGTGGGTGGCCTTGAGGAGAGATGTTTCAGGCCCTGATGATGCAGAATGAATCGGGGTGACACCCCCAACTCTGACATGGCAAAGCAGAAACTTGCTTAGCCCGCCCCATCCCAGAGTTAGTCTCCCCTCTGTGGAAACTGGTGTGATACACTGGGAGAGAAGTAGGTGGAGGCTGACAGTGTCAGACCACACTCTGAAGAGCTGTGTGATTCTAATAAGCCGGATAACCTCTCTGGACTTTCATCTTCTTGCCATTAAAATTAGGCTCTGAGGGGTACCTGGGTGGCTCAGTGGGTTAAGCCTCTGCCTTCAGCTCAGGTCGTGGTCTCAGGGTCCTGGGATTGAGCCCCGTGTTGGGCTCTCTGCTCCGCAGGGAGCCTGCTTCCCTCTCTGTCTCTTCCTGCCTGTTTGCCTGCTTATAATCTCTCTCTGTCAAATAAATAAATAAAATCTTAAAAAAAATAAAATTAGAGGCTCTGAAATTTTATTTATTCATTTACTCATTCAGCCAATGACTATTGAACAGCTATTCTATGCTAGGCTCTGAGTAAGAAAAAGACCATGTCATACATACCCTTGAATAATTGTCTCTAATTCACTGACCTACTTTTTTGCATTTATATTTGACTTACCTCCCCAGCAAGATGGTAGAGTCCTTCCTTGGGGCTGTAGCCTTCTCATCTTGGCCACAGGGCCTAGTATAATGCTTGGCAAATATCATGCACTTAATATTGGGGTCATGAATATGTTGTTGTCCCATTACAAATTATATTCATCATTTTCTGATTCGTGTACAAATCTTGACTCTGTCATTCATTGTTTGGGCAAGTTACTTAACCTCTCTGTGCCCCAGTTTCCTCAACTCAAATGTGGGTCATAATAGTATTTATATAATAATGTGAAAATTAAAATGGGTGTCTGGCATGTATTAAGCTATTATTTTTTAAGATTTAATAACTTTATTTTGACACAATCTATTTACTTTACAATCCGATATATTTTATGTTATGCATTTTGTTTTTTAACTTAAATCCAATTAATTAACACATAATATATTATTCTTTCCTGAGGTAGAGGTCAGTGATTCAACAGTCTTAAATAATACCCAGCACTCATTACCTCACATGCCCTCCTTAATGTCTATCACCCAGTTACCCCATCCCCCCACCTTCCTCCCCTCCAGCAACCCTCATTTTATTTCCCATGATTAAGAGTCTCTTATGGTTTATCTACCTCTCTGACTTTGTCTTGTTCTATTTTTTCCTCTCCCCTATGATCCTCTGTTTTGTTTCTTAAATTCCACATATACGTTATATTATATTATTATTAATAATATGTGCTCAAGGTAGTAAATCCATAAAAATCAGATGGATGGGGCACCTGGGTGGCTCAGTCGTTAAGCGTCTGCCTTCGGCTCATGTCATGATCTCAGGGTTCTTTGCATGATGCAAAGAATTGTTTCCTGAACTCACACAGCTCAGATGGCAGTTGTATACGATGCTGCTTTCAACTGGAAATATTGAGTAGAGTTCTTAATATAACGCCTTTTACTTTCCCTTCATGCAAAATAGGGTGAAATTATGTTCCTACTATTATGTTTTAATAAAATATATGTAATAAAAGCTACAAATTATTTGAGTCTTTGCAGTTTGGATCCTAAGCATTTTATATACATTATTAACTTGCCACAACAACACTTTCTGGTAGTTATAATAGCCATTTTATTGATGAGGAAGATGAAGGTCAGACAACATGGCATTACCATTGTTCAGCAACAACCTGTTCTGTTCTCTTTCTGGACATGTGTGAGTAACTGTGCTCTGCCACATTTATATTAGTTGTGGCCATATGAAATGTGGTCAGTGGAAGTGACTGGTATGTGTTAGTTCTGGATAGGAATGTTTAATTGCAGGTGTTTAACTCTCCACCAGTCTTCCCTCTGCCATGGTGATCATGGAAACCAGCATAGACGTGGAAAGTTAATGCTGAGGCATCATGAGAACAGCTGTGCTGGAGAGTTGCCAGCCCCGGATCAGACTTTGCTTGAGCAAGAAATAAACCTTTCTTGTTTTAAGCCACTGACATTTTGAGATTGTTTGTTACCACAGCATAGTTTGACCTATCCTGACTAAGGGAGAGCACTGAAGAGACTCCCAAGGTCACAGAGCTTGATTTAGACCCAGATCTGTATGCCCCAAAGCCAATATTCACTAGTTTACATAAGATGAGTCAGACAGAGATTTTGTGAAAAGAGGGAGCCTAGAACTTACTGTAATAGTCACTGTTACCAGCTTTCTTATTTCACCTTGAATACGGCAATGTTAGCTTCATCTTTGAGGTTGAATGGCATTTTTCCAGATCTGCACAGATCTGCAAAACAGAATAACCTTGCCATTTATGGTAGGATCTGTGTTTTTGACATTGTGGAAGAATAAGGAAAAGTCACATTACAGTTGTGTAGCAAAGCTTGAAAGGGGACTATCTAAATTAGATAGTGTTAATGAAAAACTTTTACCTAGCAAGAAGTTTTAATACTAATTCCTTCAGAAGAACCTCAGGGTGATGAGATTGGTAAGTCAAGCTGCTGGAAAAAGGTTTTAAGGACAGAAATTCCCGAGTACCCACCAGACTGTGTGGTTAAAAGAGGAGATACAGAAACAGTCATGGTTTTCAGAGTATGATGGTGACAACAGCATAGAACCCTATATTATAAGAAGAACTATAACAGGAACACCATAACTGGTGGAAAGAGTCTACTGCCCCTTCCCAGAATCTGATTGCTGGGGGATCTCTTTCAAAAACTGTGGGAGGAACCATGTGGTTACCTTTCGTTAGCATCCTTCATGGTGGAAGATATATTCAATTTTAATGCAGCCCCTAAATTATTCAAAGCAATTAAAGATGGCATCTCCTTAGTGTCTCTAGCCCATCAGCACAACATATTCAAATTAGGCATTTCTTAAAATCAAAACACTACTAACGAAGAAAAGGCATCTCTTTCTTGTTCAGTAGGCAAAGAAGGAACTGGTTCTAATTGTGTACATCCCTACTCTCCCAGCCTTGATCCCAGGGCAGGATATTATCATGGTCTAGGCACTTTCCCCTTAGGGATGGATGTGATAGATGACAAATGAGGTGTCAATGTCTCCTTTGGACTAAAGTTCAGATGCATGTGGGTCTTTGCCAAGACTTTGGTCCGGGGAAACCTAAAGGAATAGGCCTGGGTCTTGGCGTATCATCTAAACAGAATGGATATAGCACCAACTGCAGGAACCCAGGCTGTGACTAGGTTCTGGCATCTTCTAGTGTTTCTTCCCAGCTCCATTCATGAAAAACGGGCCTATCCCTCACAGGGTCATTTCCATCATATTATATCAGAATCAGAGGTTTCATCAGCACTGGCTTGATTGCTTTATTTGCTATAAGACATTTATATTTAAGAATTAAAACATTTTCATTGTCAAGTTGTGCAAAGCATTACAAGGTTTCCTGCAATCTCCTGGCTTTCTAAACTGACACACACTCAAATGCTAAACCTAAGCATACTCAAAATAATGTTCCTTCCACTTTTAGTCAGTGGGAGATAATCATAATATTGCTTAAGGGGTTCCTCAAAATTTCTTAATGGAATCTCTTTTTATTAGTATTACAGGTAAAAATGTTTTACTCCTAATCAGCCCTTCGTATGGCTGTAAAGAGAGCCCTATGCACCAGAGGCCTCTGTTCAATTCCCTTGCTAGGTGGCTAAAAGCATAATTTTGGTTTCCAGGGACAGAGAGCACATCACTAGCTTGTGGCTTGGTAACGTTCAATCTCCCCAGCTGAAAACCAGAACTTGTCAGCAGTCAGAGTGCTTCTGTTTTCCAATCTCTCTCTCTCAGCATTTCTCTGCTTACTAAAGGAATATCTCAATTTCTGTGCTGGCAGGAAGTATATAAAGAGTCCACATTTATCCAGCAAACATTATTAAACACCTTGTGCTAGATAGTAGGGACCCAAACTCAAATCACATTTCCTCCCAAATATGTCATCTGAACTTGGGGTTAGACAGAACCTGGTTGAATTTTGGCTCTTCTTTGTGACTTTGTGCAAGAAACTTAACTTCCCTAAGCTTTTGTTCTCTCGTCAATAAAAGTGGACAATGAGAGTCCCTTTCACAGAGCCATGTAAATATTTAATGATTGACATAGTGAGTAAGAACACTGGCTGGCCTGTAAGATCTCAATGAACGCTAATTTTTCTTACTATTATTATTCTCATCTTCTAGGGAAGTTGAGGATGAACAAGGTAACCTAGAGCTAGACCTTAAACTAGGTTTACTTGAAGCCATGCTTTCTCCTAAATGCTAGATGTTTTCTGTTTCTCCATTTTGCTGCCTAACAGTGGCTGTTTCATCTTAAACCTGGTTCACATCATAGTAGAGGAGGGCTGTTGTAGAAGTCAGGGCTACATGCTTCCTGGTTCCCATCCTCTTGGAAAACAAGATTGACCTTAGGTGTCTTTTGTTTAAGAGCAAGAAGATACTTTCCCAGAAAACCTCTCCTGGCATCATTCTGGTCAGAACTGGGTTACATGGTTATTAGGCCAGTCACCAGATGGGGGATGGAAATGTCCTTAGAGTTTGGGGACCCATGGGCTTTTTCAGAGCATTTCATTTCTTCATTACTTACTCACCTATTTTATTATATTCTTTAAATCATTAAGATTGAAATGATTTTTCATGCTATGTTTCATGCTATGTTTATGTTTCATGCTATGATGGCCAATTGATTATAACAGAGAAAGATGGTAAATGTGATAGTATAAATCTTCCAAGAGTGTTGGAGGGGATGGGAGTCAAAGCACATAGGGAGAAGGACTGGCCCAGGTAGGCAAGGGAGCCCTCCTTTATTGCAACAGGAGACAAGGAGGAGCAGATGGCCCCAGTCTGGGCAGGTGATGCCAGCTACCTTTGTTCCTTTCGGCAGTCTGAGTGGATCCACCCACTGCACACTTCCAGCCACACTTACTGCCACAGGGACAAGCTTTCTGCTTTCTGGGCTGCTGCTGAGCCCTGCCAGAAGAAACCATTGAAAAGTATGCTTGTACCCAGAGTGCCGGCATTTCTAATTGGCTTTTCCTACTAAGGTTTGACATGGTGGAACATTCTCTAAGAAGTATATTTAGTTCCTCCTTGGATAATGCCCTCTCCTCCAATCACTGCCACCTCATGGCAAGCTCTGGCACTGCTTTGGACCAAGTGACCTAGAGGTTCAGGTGTAGGCTTGTGGGAAAGATTTGCTAAAAAGCCAGGAATGCACTCTCATTATTTATCAAAGTTCCAATAAGGAAAGCTACCTCTCCTAAGATATTTATTAATTACAAAGAGAAAAACAGTAACTTTATAGTAGAAACACATGGCAGACACCAAATAACCAATTAATCAAAGTTAATATTACTGGTAATAAGCCATATTGACTTTATTTCCTGATATGATGAACACAGAAGGCCATATCTCTTCTGTGGTATTCATACCAAAAATGCCATAATCTCATCATGAAAAACATCAGATCAACTCAAATCAAGAGACATCCTACAAAAAACTAACCAGTGCTCTTCAAAAGACTTGAAGTTGTTCAAATATCCTTCAATGGGTGAGTGCTTAAATAAACTGGGGCACATCCTATCACGGAGTACTCAGCAGAAGAATGAAAGCGATCAATACACACAACAATTTGGACGGAGCTCAAGGGAATTATAATCAGTGAAAGAAAACAATCTTGAGAGGTTACCTACTGTAAGATTGTATTTACACAGCCTTCTTGAAATGACAAAACTCTAGAGATGGAGAACAGATTAATGGTTTCCAGGACTGGGAAGTGGGAGAGGCAAGGAGATCACTGTGGCTCCTTCCTTGTGTACTACAAGGGCTCCTTGCGATGGAACTCTTCTTTGATGTTTGTCACACAAATCCACACATGATAAAACAGCATAGAACTAAACACACCACACACATATACACCAAAATCCATATAAAAGTGGTGATGTCTGGAGAGAGTCCATGGATTATATCAATGTCAATTTCCCGGTTATGACTTTGTGCTATGGTTACTCAAAATGTTACCATGAGGAAAACCAGGTGAAGTGCATAGGGATCTCTCTGCATTATCGCCTCAACTGCAGGTTTCTTCTTCTCAACATAAGAAGTTTTTAAAAATATGTTAGATTGTAAAAGTCAAGAAAAAGTGTGAGAGGAGTCTTCGGTTGGAGGAGATGGAGTCATGTAACTAAATGCAATACGGGACCTTGGTTTGGATCCCAGGTCAGAGAAAGGACTTCAGTGCAACAAAGTCTATAGTTTGATCACAGTACTGTATCAATGTTCATTTCTTAGTTTGATCAATGTATTTTATTATTGTTATATAAAATAGTGACATTGGGAAAGCTAGACAAAGGGAATTCTGTACTATTTTTGTAACTTTTTCCACACATTTAAAGTAATAGAAAAATTTTTTAAAGATTTATTTTTTATTTGAGAGAGAGCAAGTGTGATGAGGGGCAGAGGTAGAGGGAGAGAGAATCTCAAGCAAACTCCTGGCTTATTGTGGAGTCTGACGCAGTGCTCGATCTCACAATCCTCAGGTAACAACCTGAGCCAAAATCAAGAGTCAGACACTTAACTGACTGAGCCACCCGGGCACCCTATAATTTAAAATATTTTTAAAATATTTACAAAATATTTAAAATTTTTTTCAATTTTTCAAAATAAAACAACTTTAAAAATTCTACAGAGGAAAATTCCTTTTATCCCAATTAATCAGAAATATAGTAACTGTCTTTTAAATATAAACTGGAAAGCTAGCAAATAGAGTAAGCAAAATAAAGAACAAAGGGCATATACAAGTTCTTAATATTCTTACTGATACGTTTCTTCAAGTTTAGGACCATTTATAGCAGCCACCATATAAAGTCTAGACTGAAAATACCACATCAATACTACTTTTTTTATTATCGTAGCCTCTATAATCTACTGTGTTCAAATGGCTTGATCGATATTTGTTTCTTGGAGCAGCTCTCTCCCTGATGACTGTCCTATGAGCAAGGCTTTTCCTGCTCCCACACCTGCTGTTTATGGTGGAGACCAAAGCAGGCCTTGGGGTTGCCTTGACTAGTTCCAAAGAACCTATCCTGGCCACTCTAGTCCAGAGGAGTGACCCAGCATGACTCAGCATGTTTTGCAACATGATTGGTTGAAATGAGATAGATTTCTGCACACCCCCAGTCTCTCAATGTCATACTTCCAAGAGCCATGGACTCAGAGAAGACAACCAACTCCCACCCAGCACCGTGCCCTTTGCAGCCATGTTCTCCCGGCTCAGCTTCTGCCATGTTCTTTGGCCAAATCATCTAAATGAGCCAGGTTTTGCTGTGTGTGGACTTTTTTTTCTTCCTTTAAATAAGTATTTTTCCAAGCATGGAATTCAGAGGAGAGGTCACTTTTTCTGCATGGGAATCTGTCTGCTTTCTTTTTATGGTCATTTCTATATCCAGAAGGTCCCAGGTCCAGGACGCCATGGGACATTCTAGTAAAGCTCCCCTGAGCAAACGTCCCTGTGTTCGCCTGTGTCTTGTCACCAAATCTCATTCTGAGGCCACTTTCTTTAGTTCCCTTTAGTCCCTGGTTTTTCTGCTCAAGTGTAAAAAGAGCACTCCTTTGTTTTCTTCTTTGGGTTCTTATCTGTGCAGCTCTGGTTCAAGGCTGGACTGGTCTGGTTTTCATCCATCTAACTGCAGAGGTTATAGCAGGATGGACAGAAGTTTGGACATAGCAGTCTGGGAAAACTTCTCCTATAAACCTGACTTGATACATCTGTCCTGCTGGCAGCCAGAGGCCCACCAGGCGTCCAGCTGGCCCTTCGCCTCTTCCAAGGGGCTCAGTCCAACAAGGAGCTCCCTGATATTCTTCACTCTGGAAGAAGCAAGCATCTCTCCCAAGACAGCTTGATGGGCTGGGCATATCACGGGCCCAGGTACCCCACGAGCAGTCTCCCACCCCAGCAGGTGCACAAGGGAGATCCAGACATCCAGCAAGGAGAATCAGACTGAAGGACCAGATAATGCCAACTCTTTCTGCTTTCAGAACTACATTCTCTTAGAAACACAAAAAACAAAGCCCCACTTTCATCTGTCTGGTTCTGCTAGATGCACCATTAGAGCATAAAGCTGAATTTCCAATGTCCAGACTCATGAGTCAATATGTTTATTATTATACAAGAGACCCAGCCTAGAACTTCAGGTACTTCCTTTTCAAGCCAAAGTTGTCTGGCACCAGTGACTTTTAAGAAAACCTGACCCTCCACACAAACCTCGCTGGCATGAAACCCTCACCCAGCAGAATGTTCAGAGAATCCACGGCTCTGCTATGTCAGGGTGTGTGGCAGCCTGGAGAGGGGGAAACAGGCCAGGACACAGAAGAAGCTGGGTGCTATTTCAGGCCTGCAGCAAGGGTCTCTGTCACTTGGGCAATGATGCTCAGCTACGTGGATTTCCAGGCACGCTGCAGGGTGCAGGCGGGCTGAGCTCATCCCACTGGTAGGCTGCGGGTGCTTCCTGGAGGTTGGCTAACGACCATCACATGGCTGGACCTAGATCCCCACCCTGGGGCTCAGAGCACACTCCATCTGCAGCTTGAGGTGCTAGGTGGCGCAGGAGGGGGCCAGCCACTGCCATTCTCACCCAGCTTCTCACTGCACCCCCTGCTGCATCCAGAAGGTCCTCGAAGGAGGGCCTCCGGGGCTCTGTAGGTGGGGAAAATCATCCATGGAACTCTGACATTTTCTCTCTGTTTATTCTTTATATTTTAATGGAATTCTGTGGTCCAGACTTGGTTTCAGACTCTGTGCTCTCAGAGTCAGCTAAAGTACAAAGGGGAAAAAAAAAGAGAAAGTAGTGGGAAAAATTAGATTCTTGATTTGTGTCCAGATGGCACTGGACGAAAATAGACTCAGAGATTCTCACTGCAAACTTGCCTCTGGTATGAAGCTCCCCTCCCCTCTTCATTTAAGGTCTTCTTGGTAGAAGAGGGAATGGGAACGGGAAAAATACTGGGAACATTCATTTTGCTTTTTCCCAGCCATATATTACCAGGCTTGCACAGGTTCCAGTGGGGACTTTGTGAAACACCAGGAGTCGCCCCACTTGTGTGCAGGGGCCTGGGACGATGAGGCCAGCCTGAAGCAGGATGGAGCTGCTGTGTCCTGCAGGCACCAATAGCGTGTGATATGGCGGGCAGTGTGGCACCGCTGACTTGGCCAGGAAGGGCCATACCGCCCTGCTTCCGGTTCCATGTTCAAGGATCTCAAATCCAAGGAGAGAGGCAAGGCACAGCCCCTGGGCTCTGGGTCCACCCCACACAGAGGCAGCAAGGTCTCCTATGTGTGCCATTCTCCTTCACTTCAGGGCCAAGTGCACAGGGGCTTGGCACCCACTGGAAGGCCTGCCAGAAGGTGGAGGGCACTCAGTACTCTTGGAGGATAGCGTGAGGAAGTCTTAAGGGAGTCCACCTGTCAGAAATAGAAAACCCAACAGATGGCTCATCTCCGATTCCACCCAGCCTGAGCTTGACCACAAAACCAAGTGATCCCAGGGCCCCATCCCGAGCAGAGAGAGCTCATGCCTACAGTAGTCAAAGATGATTCCCCATTGTTCCTTTTGATGTTCCCTGGGAGCCCAGTGTCCATAAGCCCCCAGATCCTGAAGTCCAGGACCTCCTCCACTGACAGGCAACCCAGTGGAGGTCAATCAATGCCAAAGAAATGAATAGTGGTCAGATGGAAAGTACTTTTTTTTAAAGTGCAACTTTCTCATAATTGAGTCTCTTTTCTAATGCTTAAACTGTCTTACAGGACAGGTAGAGTGCCAGTGAGTCAGTCCTTGGTTCTGGGAGCTGTGGGGCTGGGCAGGGTGAAAAGCCAAGAGGTCTCAGGGGCCAAGCAGATGCCAGAAACAAGAGTGGGCACAACATATCCAAGGAAAACATCCATCTGAGGTGCAATGAGACAGGTCCCAGGCCCCCAGACCCAAGGCAGACACTGGAGAGACACAGCCCAGCAGATCTCCTTGGGCACTGGGATTCAGATGCAGGGACCTCTCTGTGATTTGCCTGGGGCCTCATCTGGGTTCAGGATCAAGTCTTCTTTCAGAGCTTGCGGGTTTGAACTAAAATCTGTCCCTTTTCCCACCCCCCTTTACCTATATGTTGGGTATTTTCTCAACTTCAAATCAGCATCTGGGGAAGTCTCATTGCATGGTCAATGCCACCAATATGTTTGAACGGAGAATAATAATATCTTACATGTTTCTGTGTTTTATACTTGACAAAATAGCTTTCACATTTTTCCCTCATGCAGGCCTCAGGTGAGGTAGAAAGGAATCAGCTCCATAGACCAGTGAGCTCCTTGTTCATTGCTGTAACCCAAGCTCTTATTATACTGCCCGGCATGAGTAGATACTCAAATATTTGCTCAGCAGAGGGATGGGTAGGTGGTGGGGTGGTAGGGTCAGGGGACAGATGGATAGAATTGGCCTTGGTTTTCAAGCTGGATTAAATTCCCAGTTCTAATACCTACCTAGATGTGGCATTCTCCAAGCCTCTGAGCATTCTTCTCATCTACAAAATAGCAGTAAGGATATCTAGTTTCTGCTACCACAATAAAGAAAAAGACACAGACTCACTCAGTGTCATAAGGGATTAGGAAAAGAGCCAGGGCTTGACCTAGGATGTTCATGGTTTGGCCCATTGTATTATGGTGGAGGAACAGGGCAAACTATTACGTGCTTATCTGTCAGGCTGTGCCTCGGGAACTTTAAAATCCTTACAACAGTCGTATAGGGTAAGTATTATTAGTATTATTAGCATTCCCACCTTACAGATGAAGAAAATAAGACTCAGAGAAGTTAAGAGACTGGTTGAAGCTTCCACGGTGGAAGTGGGCTTGGAACCCATGTCTGTCTGACCTCAAAAGCCAACTTTTTCACCACCTGTCATAGTCCACACTTGGAGGCCTCCCAGTTTCCCCTTCCACCCTGGAAACAAGACTCAGGTTGGGGGGCGGGCCACCAGAGACTGGTCCTGCAGTAGAAGCCGAGCTGCCACAGTTTTAGCTCTTGACCCATGTATACAAAAGGCCCTTCAGAGCTGGACTGCTTTAAACAGAAACATGGCTGCCCACTGCGACATTCTAGAGCATCAAACTGCTCTCTGGCTGCCCAGATTTTTTCTTCCAGACAGTCTGAAAAACAGCAGGTAATGGTAACCTTTATGAGACTAGACTGATTCTATGGAACCATTTACAGCCCAAAATAAACTTGAGGTATAGGAGGATTTATTGTGGAAGTCATTGTGGAAGAAAACCGGGAGGAGAATGAAAACAGAGCTTAGTCTAAATCATTTCACAAGGCTTTCTATTAGAGTAATTGGTTGAGAGCCCTCCCAGCTGGGAAGCGACATAGCCTCTAGAACTCCGATTCCCAGTATTCCAATATATGGGATACACCTGTGCCCAGGAGGAGGGGAAAAAAGATGGGGTGGAGAAAGAAACAGCTTTAATCCTAGAGCAAATGGAAATTCTTAATGGGTGGGGGTTGACAATGTCTGTCTCCAAGATGTACTTCTCTATCAGTTCAAGCTCAGCTACAAGGAATAAAGAACCCAGCCTAAGTAACTCTAAGCCAAATATTAGTTTATAGGTCCACATAACTTTTAAGTGTAGAGATGGGTTGTTATGACCAAATATTGCTGTCCCCCTCCCCAAAATCATATGTTGAAACCCTAGCCCTCATTGTGAGGCTATTTGGAGGTGGGGCCTTTGGGCTAATTAGGTTTAGAAGAGGTAGAGAGTGGAGTCCTTCTGATGGGATCAGTACCTTCATAAGGGGAGAGCTCTCTCCATCTCCCTCTCCCTCCCTCTCTCTCTCCCTGTCTCCCTCTCCCTCTCCCCCGCTCTCCCTTTCCCTCTCTCTCTCTCCCATTCCCCTTCCCTCTTCCTCTCTCCCCCTCTCCTTCCCTCCCCTTCCCCCTCATTCTCCAACCCCCACACACACAATGTGAGCACACAGTAAGAAAGGCAGCTACATACATGCCAGAGAACCCTCACCAGAATCTGCCCATGCTGGCACCCCGACCTTGGACTTCCAGCCTCCAGAACTGTGAGAGGTAAAAATCTGTTGTTTAAGCCTTGCACTACCCCCCACCATGATATTTTGTGATAGCAGCCTGAGCTGACAAAGATGCAGGTCTAGCTTCAGGCACGGCTGTCTACAGGGATTCAGAGCTGCCATTCTTCGCTTATTTCTCTCTCCCAGCATCTCAGCTTTCCGTGCTCTCCCCAGGCTCTGTTCCTAGAAAAGCTCACACCCCGGTGAAAGAAAAACTGCTTCCAGGGTCACGCGGGAAGGGCAGCCTGGATGGCCGCACCGCCTCCCATCCCAGAATTCCCAGCGAAGTCTCATTACATCTACCTGGCTCCGATGGGGCCACGTGCCCGTTCGTGGACCCGTCCCTGTGGCCACAGAATGTGATGTGATGTGCCACCTGCCTTGGGCCTAGGCCACATGCTTCACAGCCCCACTATGGGTGTGGGGTACCAAAGACACGAAGAACACGTGCCTGTCACCACAGGCTAGCCGAGCCAGCTAGATCTCAAAAGCAAACCCCTAGGTTAAGGAAAGAGTGAGACTGCAAGAGAACAGATAAACACCGGCAAAGAAAAGGCCGACTTGTATCAGTAATCCAGTACACTGAGTTTATCATCCAGCTGTGAAATGTTTTATCCCAAATAATAACTTAAAATGTGGAGTTTGTTAAGGTCAAAATTCATACCTAAAACTCAGGGCCTCGGATTCTGCAAAAAGGTTGGTCGATCCTAAAGAAATGTTTCCTAGTTAAATAAATACAGGTGTGCCTCGCTTTTCACTGTGCATTCATTCCTGAAATCATGTGTATGAACTGAGATTGAGACCAGCGGATTGTGTTTTCCGATTTGGATTCCTTAAAGAGGCACTGCAAATTCATCTATGGTGTGAAAATTCTCCTTTATTTTCACTATAAATTTGGATTGTGGCCTACTGGCTTTTTTTTTAAAGTGAGACCTCGGTAGTATTCTTAACACACACACACATACATACATACACACACACACACACACACACGTGAATGTGTGCATATGCATACACTCTATTCCAAAATCCACCGACCCCAGAGCAGTGCCTGTAGGGGAAGTTTAAATCCACACACCCCCTCCCCAGCAGTCTTTCTGCATATGAATCCATCCTTATAGGACTAGATCTCTTTAACTTCCCCAGACTATGTTCCTCCCAGGACAACAAATTCCATAAACAAATGGCCCTCCGATGACTTGACAGCAGAAAGACTCCAGGAACCAATGCTCCCTGAGCCAAGAAACAAAATTCTGTTTCAATACCGTTTCCATTGGATCCAAGGTCAGGCCCCCATGCATCTCAATTGCACCAATTCGCAGGGCGCTCCAGCAAGTTCAACAGAGTTCACAGGCAACATCCACCCCATGCTGCGGGGCCATAAGGACAGAAGCCAAAGTAGGCATAGATTGTGTGGAGATTATTCTGATTTGTCGATTTGGAAATTTTACTTGCCCTGTTGATAAAAGCTGATATTTAATCAGTACTAAAACATAAGTTGTGTTTATTGGGAGTTTTCTCTTGATTAGGCTGGGATCTCAGAGATTTCCTTTGGCCAGGGGCATATGTGGCAATCTCTTAAGAACACTGTCTTCCAACTGAAATGCTCTGGGATTTATGAACATGTTCTTGACATAAACATCTGAAAGTAGGGCAACAAGGAAAGAGGGCATATTTTCAGCCACTGTATAATAAGTCTCCATTTCAAGCATAAAAGGAAGAGAGCCACATTGCAAAGGACTTGCTCCCACCATCTCTGCTGCCTTCCCAGGAAGGAGGCAAAGAGCACCTTTCCTGGAAGGATCAGGCAACTCTCTTCCTAGCAGGGTTTCAGTGGGCACCTCCCTCACCCCAAGGAACATCTCCCCCCAGGTGCTCTGCTGATGCCAAAGCTCATTCCATAAAGGTCACATTACTTGGTTCCTCAAGTTCAAAGGCAACTGTTCTGGGAAATGCTGGCTTAAATCCACTAACATGGACCTTAGTGATGCAGAGGCTTTGCTGAGAAGCTGAGTTGATGGTATCATTCATTCATTTTGGGAACTACTTCATTTAATCTTCTAAGCAACTTGTTGGGCAGGCATATGCTCATTATGAGGAAACTCACATTTAAGAACAGTAAGGTGGGGCTCCTGGGTGGCTCAGCTGTTTAAGCATCTGCCTTCAGCTTAGGTGGTGATCCCAGGGTCCTGGGATTGAGCCCCGCATTGGGCTCCCTGCTCTGTGGGAAGCCTGCTACTCCCTCTCCCTCTGGCCGCCCCAACCCCAGCTCATGCTCTCTCTTTCCCTCAAATAAATAAATCAAATCTTAAAAAAAAAAAAAAAAAGGAACAGTAAGGAACTTGCCTGGGTCACACAGGGTTTCAAGAAGCAAAGGGATTGGGAACGGGATTAGAACAGTATGGGGATAGGTAGGTTTCACCTGCTTCTCAGTTGTTCCTAGGGCTGAGCCCCCAAATAACCACAGCACAGCTCTGTGTCCCGCCCATGCCCCACCCCACCCCCCACGCCCCAGAGAGAGAGCAGGGCCAGAACAGGCACAGGTGGGGCGAGAGCAGGTACCCAGCTAAAGAGGAAGTAAGCTACAAGCCATGGGCCCATCTGAGCAAACACATCCAGCCTCATTTTCCCCTACCAGGTTCCCAGGTGGAAAAGAAAGGATCCAAGTGATTCTCCCTTCTTATCTCCCATCAACCACAAACACGTTCCCATCTCACCAACCTTTTACATACCTGGGGCCTGAAGCTTGAGAGTTGCAGACAGGAAAAACATTCCCCATAGGCCTTGCACAGAAGGTGCAAGAAGGGCTGAGAGGCAAACAGAATCAAGACCAGGACTCAGAATTACGGCACCTGATACTCTCCCTGCGCTCCCCCTTCACAAACACTGCCATATGTAATGCATTTAACAACACGAACCGTCCTGGCGGGTCCTCACTGCCAGGAATTTTCTCTCTGTATCTACACTTTGCTCTGTAACCCTAGGCATGCTCCATCATGGAAAGCTCTGGTGCTCCCTGTGTGGGGTGGATCAAGCAGCTGCTGGCTGCTCTGGTCTCCCTCAGGCAGCCACCCACCTGGGAAAGCCCGATCTGCTGGCCTGGGATGTGCTACTCCATCCCATGAATCCAGATGCTCCTTATTAAGACACTTCAGGTTTGTGATGTTAAATTAATTTGTCAAATTACAAGTGAAAAAACGGGTTCTGATAGCTCTCTTTGCAATTTCCCACAGTTGAGGAGATCAAAATTCTTGCAGCTACTGAAGAGGGAAACCTGCCTTCTACCCAGTGGGTTTCCGAATCTGTTGGCTCATTCATTTAGCTAGCCAGTGTTGAGCCCCTCCTGTGTGCCTGGTCCAGGGACACCCTGGAAACAAATCATGACAGCGTTAAGTGGCTAATTTGCAATAGGAACAGGCATACCTGACACCAGGGGAGCAGAGGGCAGAGTTCAAGGCCACAGCTAAGGCTGACCCAGTAAAGTGTTCGCCATTATAGAGCAGGCTCAGGTTTCCCACACACTCTGGGATCCAGGTTTATACTCAGATTCCAAGTGTACCAGGACACCTCCCAATATGGTGAATCCACTTAAGGACGTCCCAAGGAGCCTGTAGAGGCAGATGCTGCAGTGCCCGTGAGCCTGTGTGGTCTGGTCTGATGGAGGGGCCAGTCCCCCACAGTCGTTCCCATGCTGAGGCCCAGGAGCGTAGAGGGTATTGCAGGGGAAAGAGTAGACTGAGCGCTGGCCGGCTCGCCCAACGTGCCAGGCGTTCAAGCAGTCAGTCACTCGTTAATGCAAAAAATATCTATGCTGTGCCTATGGTTGCCAGATGCCACTCTGGGGCCAGGGCTGAAAAAGGATAAAACTCCCTGCCCTATGGAGCTGACAGCCTATGGCAGTGAATCAGACAAGAGATCAGAAGAGCAAAGACTATTTCTGTGTGCCAGTTCTTGGTGCTCTTACACATTCCACCTTCACCACCGCCCTGTGAGGTGGGCACTATTATTAACTCTGACATACACAAAAGGAAACTGAGACACAGAGAGGTCAAGTATCCTCCCCAAGGTCACTAGCTGGGAAATAGAGGCGTCAAGGATTAGAACCCGAGTAATACAGAAATCATGCTCGCAGTAATTACTCTCTGCCAGGAAATAAATGTCAGTTACATGTTGTATTAGGAGATGATCAATTCAGGAGAAAAAGCTAGGAACAGGGAAGCAGGATAGGAAATGCTGGGGTGTATGTGTGGGAGAATGTGACTTGTGTTTTTAATTATAGTGGTCAGGAAAATCCTCAGTGTCAAGGAGCACTTGAGCAAAGACTTGAATGAATTGAGGAAGTGAGCTCCACAAGCTTCTGGTGGGAGAGCATTCCAAGGAGTAGATAGCAAGTGCAAAGGCCCTGAGAGGGAGTGAAAGTTCTGCACCCAATTTCAATGTGAGGGTAGGGAAGTTCCATGCCACCAAGCAGTTCTGACACCTGCTCGGTGTCCTACAAGTCAGCTCAATTTGCTATTGAGCTGGGATCCCACCAGCTAAGGGCTCAGTCCTTTAAGACTGTCCCCTCTCCCCTGACTTCAAATGCCCATTGCCAATCCAAGTTGTCACTTGTGCGTCTGACCCATCAGCTATAGATCAGAGGTTCCAATGACCCTCTCTTTGGGTTTGATTCTTTTGCTCGAATTTGTCAGAGAAACATTGTACCTATGGGATTGCCAGTTTATGACAAAATCATCTAAGTCAGGAACAGCCAGATGGAAGAGGTCATAGGGCAAGATATGCGGAAAAGGGTTAGAGCTCCCAGACCCTCCCTGAGTGCCCCACTTTCCCCTGATCTCCATGTGCTTACCCACCCAGATGCTCTGAACCCGCTCCTCTGGGGAGGCTTCCTAACACAGGTATGATAGATTAAATACTCAGCCACTGGTGATTGATTCAAGATTGATTCACCTCCTGCCCCTCTCCCTGCCCCTGAGGTCAGGGGGTGGGGCTGAAAGTTCCACCCCTCTAATCTGTTTGCTTCCCCCAGCAGCCACCAGGGAACCTAGGTGGGGTCCAAAAGACACTCATTAACATAATAAGAGATACCTTTATAGCTCTCCTCACAGGAAATTCCAAGGGTTTGAGGAGCTCTGTGCCAGGAGCTGGTCCAAGACCAAATATACATTTCTTATTGTAACTCACAGAATCTCCAGGAGCCTGCCTAGAGTGTGAAGCCGCTGAAGTGGAGGGAGAGGGAAAGTAGGATGAGGTGAGTGAGAAGTAATGGAGTTGGAAGTCACACCTGCAGGGACCTGGCGGGTGTGATGAGCACTTGGGATATTTTCCAAGTGAGGTGGGGAGCTGTGGCAGCCATTATGCTGCTGACAAATTGTTTCCCGTCTTCCCCCTTACGGTCACAGGAGAGGGACCTTCCCGTCCTCCGAGAATGGACGAGAATGTGACTTGCTCCAACAAAATGCGGGACTAGGGATGATGTGGTCACTTTCAGGTAGAAGCTTTAGTGGAGAAATAAGCTCGATTGGGTTAAGCCACTGAGGTTTTGGTGTTGTTTCTTACCTCCGTATCATCTAGCCCAAAGGGACCTACAGGGATTCCGAGAGAGGGTTTTGAGTTTTGGGCAGGATCATTTTGGCAGCAGCTGGACTGAAGGGAGACACAGCTGGAAGCAGAGAGAACAGTTAAGAGAGTATTGCTACAATCTAGGGGAGAGAGAAAGATGACGGTCTACTGACAATCAGTAAAGGAAGATGGTCAGATTCTAGGTAGGTTAAGTCGAATGAACCAGTAGGATTTGCTAACGAACTGGATACTGGATGGAAGAGGAAGAAGTCAACGATGTCCCCAGTGGTTTCGGTGTGGGCAAGTAGAAGGATGTCAAGCTCTTCACCCTCTAAACCGCCCCTTCCATGCAAAACACACATACACACAGACACACGTTTCAAAAAGAGAACGGTTTTTCATTTGGCAGAAGCCCGAAATTTCACCATTAAATAGTCATTCCTCTTGGATAAACGTTGCCCTTTTCGGGCAGCTTATTTCAAAATGAAAATACCTACTAGAGAGGTTGCTTAATGTGGATTGATTTATTTTAGCAACTTGCAATTCAAAGACACGCTTGAAACCATTCCGTCCAAGCCTCTTGTTTCATTTGAAGAAATCGAGGTCCAGAGAGGTAAACGATATTGCCCAAGGTCATGCAGGAATTAGAGTCAAGCCCAGACCCAAAGAGAAGGACTCCTGAGACCCTGCCTATTGTCCCACCTGGGCAGGGAGCTCCACTGTGCTTGGGTCCTGGAGGGGTGGAGGGAGGAGAGGGGAAGCCATGTAAAAGGAGCAGTCCCTTCATCATTTTGCATGGACCAGTCCTGAGCTGCACTCAGAAGCATATTCCTTCAAGGCTGCATATCCTTCCATTGCACTAACCTTGACTTTGCTGGTCCTGAGCCAAAGAGGAAGGCTGAGAAGAAAATTATTGAGGCACTAAAAAAAAATGCATCGCGTTCAACTCTGCCTGTGAGTGTGTTGGACACTTACATGTAGCCAAACACGGAGCGTATTCAAGTCCCTTCTCCCTTCAGTCCTGTTTGGTATTTTCCTGCCCTGCCAGCTTTGTGCCATTCTTCTTGCAAAGCATTCTTTGAGCTGCACCCCATGGGTCGGGCACAGCTAAAAACAGACAGTGCCAACACGCCTCTTCATATCCTAGCACACTGTCTCCTAGCACACCGACTTGAATCATTTGTATTATGCATTTTTATGTCATGCATTATATTTGCAAAGTGCCTGACTACAATTTTTATTAGATTTTTGTTATTAGTTGTACCTTTAAAAACAGCTATTTGAAACCGTTAACAGTGAAACCCGTCTCTGACTTTGGTTTGCATTTTTAGCAAATGCAAGACGCCATTTTTAGTGACTTTTGTCTTAGACCCACCCTGGGGTCTAGGAAAGCCAAGCCACCTGCTTAGTAGTAAGTGACCGGAAATTTCCCATGAATGGCAAATTTCCTGTAAGAGGCGGCAAGAAGGTTTAAACCTGAATGACCTGAAGAGATTCACAACTTTAGAGGTCAAGTAGCAACTTTCAGAGCCACTGGAAGCCATGGACACTTACAATGTTTACCAGTCCTGGTATTAGAAAAATGTGTAGAATAAACTAAAATCGTGCTAACTTAGTTTTGTTTCTGAACTTTAAAGGAATATTTGTGATATATGAAAGTGCTGAAAAGCATATCAAAGCCTATAAAAATGTTAACTAAGAGTATTTCCAAGGATTTTTGCTTTCGTTGGAAAGGAAACATCCCCATAAAAAGGTATATTCTGCGCCTCATTCCTCCATTGAGAGAGCTGCAAATACTGCATTTGATGTCCTTGGTAAACCTCCCTTTCTTCCAATGCAAACCGATCCGTCTTTCCCTACACACATGCAAGGAGTTTGGAAAGATTGCTAAAGCCACTCTTGGAACAATGTGAGTCTGTACACTGCTTCTGGACACACGGCCCGTTTCATATATTAACTGCACTCTAGATGCCATTAATGACAATGCCATGTGTACTGTCTTCGGTTTTTACCCCCGTTTATACCTTTACTCCACCCTAACAGATCCCAGCTGTTCATACTGAAGTGGCTAAGTCTCCTTACGATGAAGGTTTCTCTATCACGAAGGATCCCAGACAATGACCCATTTCTTGGCATTGTTCCACTCAGTTCAGCTTAACAACTATTACTGAAGACAGTTCTGCCAGGTACTGTATGTACTCAGATCTGCCAGCGCAGAGAAGAAAAAAAGCCAAATACCTGATCTCAGAGCGCCCAGTATTTGAAATGACAAAATTCCAGCGCAACAAAAGAATTGTGGTTATCCCTTGAACTTTATTCCGATGGGACCTAATAGAGAATTCCAAGTAGGGAGGGCAGTTTTACTCTCTAGGAATTTTAGTGTTTTGTTTTGTTAAGATTTTATTTATTTATTTGAGAGAGAGAGAAGGAGCAGGAGGAGGGGCAGAGGTGGAGAGAGAAGCAGACTCCTCTTTGATCAAGGAGCCTGACATGGGACCCGATCCCAGGCCGCTGATATTATGCATGACCTGAGCCAAAGGCAGACACTTAACCGACTGAGCCACCCAGGGGCCCCTTTTCTTCATTTCTGTAGCTCCTTGGTCGGGGCTTGGATGGCTTCTGGATTCCATCTAGGGATAGGCATACTTCAGCCACTGCTATTCCTCTGTGACAACACAAACTCAGTTCCAACAGGGTCTGAAAAAGCCTCCTGCCCCCTTAATCATACCCATCAGGACTGACTGGATGATGCCGGCGTTGACGCTGCATGGCTGAGCCAGAATTGTCTGCATCAAGGCACACACATCAGAGGCACGGTTTAAACCAGCTTGTCACCCATCTTGGGAACCTGGTAGCCAAGCAGCTCCTTTCTGTCACCTCAGGCCAGCGGGACGATGTCAAACACAGGAGCTTTGCTGCTCAGGACACTTGCGCAGGCGTTCTTCCCCTCACTGCAAAATGTTTTTCTTTTTCAAAAAAATGAACATGTTGCTCCAACTGGCTTGGTATCTGGCTCTGGATCCAGAACTTGAGGGTAGATGGTGAAGTCGAAATGTGTTTTTGGATTCTGTGGTTTCAAAGCGGTTACTCTTTCCAACCCAGGGTGGGCCCTCCGCAAAACTGGCAGGTTGGTGAAGTCTGCCTCTCCCTCTCCTGTCACCCCTAGCTAGCTTGATCTGAGCACAAGGAAATGCATCTGTGGAATCAATAATGATCCCCCCAGCAAGCACTCATCACTGCCCAGAAACATCCCAAAGTGGCTTATCCTCAGTGTCTTGCTTAAACCTCCCCAAGTTTCCATAGGCATCCCTGATGAGGATCGTCCTCTTTTGAAGAATCCCATGCTCAGAGAGGTTAATTCACTTGCCCAAGGTCACAGAGGTGGTAAGTGGCTAGGACAGGCTGGATCCAAACTTTGGATGAGGAAACCATGAAGACCACAGGCCCAATCTCTGTGCCTGTGCAGCCTTCTATCAAAAGCCAGCCGCATTTAGGGCAGTGGTCTTTACGCTGCATGATACAAGCACGTGTTACTTTTTTTTAAAAAGACCAAGAAGAAATCTTCTTGGAAAATATATAACTCCGCTTCAACCAAGATACTCCCAGTCTTCCCATCACATCATAGGAGGCCAGGTCTCACTTCCTCCCGGAGCTCCTTGCTGGAGACATTACCCTTGCAAGCAGCAGGGGCATACACCTGCTTGGGGGGGGGTGGGGCAGAGAAGCCCGTCTGTCAGGAAAATGTCTTCCCCTAATGCGCTTCCTTCTTAATTAAAATAACATTTTGAAAGTAAAATGATACAGTGTGTAGAATAAACAGTAGAACAATAGCTGTGATTAATCTGTCAGAGATTGTATAATGTGATGCTAATGGGAAGAAATAAACTCCTGCTGAAGATCAAAGTCATCTCTGCACATGGAGAACTTTTAAAATTAGAATGACGATAAATGAATCTCCATTCCTGGGGATGGAGAAAAAAAAAAAAAAAAAAACAACCTCTGCAGGCTTGCAGAATGAGGGAGGAAAGACAGCCCGAGGACATTCTAGTGCCCGGAGGAGCCAGGAGCCTGGAGAAGAAGGGTTCTGGTCTGCAACCTCACCTCCTGCCGTCCCCAAGTGTCCGGCAGCCTCTCCTTCTCTGACCTTGCGGTGGGCGCTCCAGCCTCCCTCCATCTGCCCGAGTACTGCTGCAGTCCGTGCAGCTGGGCCCTTGGCAGGGCACATGCATGGGGTGTGCGCACTGGGGGGGTGCGGTGGCGGGGGGATACACCCAGCTCTGTGCTGAGCACAGCTAAACACCAGTGCCGGATAGGGACCCGTCACTTTTACACATTTACAGGTGCTGGGCTCAATAAGCGAAGGAACTGGAATAAGGAACCCAGATCTTTCTGTTTCTAGAGGCCTGGCTTGCTTTGCTTCTCTTGGAGAGAGGTGGAACCCAAGGACAAACCGTGACTGGTGATTGCATACGTTTGACTTGCAGCCCCAGAAAGGCAAAGAAAGAGTGGCAGAGCACACGTGTAGCAGGCCTGTTAAGCAGCAATGGGGAATGGAGCAGCCGCTATGTTGGGGGGGTGTTAAGTTCTGGGGGTGCCGCGGCCCCTGCAAACCCCCCCCCAGAAGTTTCTTAGGGGAGAGATAAGGGGAACAATGAAGCAGACAGGCCTTTATAATCAAGTGCAGAGACCATGGAGGCCAGGTCCCAGGGGGCGCTGGGGCCCCTGAGGAGGACCCGATCCCAGAGGTGAGCAGTCAGGCTGCCTCCAAAGTCACACCAGTGTTGAGACCTCAGTGAGGAAGCAGGGTCAGCTTGGTGAAGGGAATGCAGAACAGAGGGAGGCAGTTTTGGCCAGACTCACAGTTTGGCATCGAGGTCCCACTGGGATGTGGATTCCCGCCCCTGCACAGGTGACCCGCGCCTCACACCTGCTCCGCCTCCAGCCTGCGCTCCACGCTGAGGAAGCGCTCCTCTAGCCTGAAAGGGCTGCCAGCAACTTCCTGCGGGCTACAGGACCCCCACGTCTTCTTGACACCACCCTCCCCCCACCCGTGGCCAAGGGTTGCAGTGGAATTAAGCCTGCCAGCATGCCTAAGTGGTATAGCCTTCTTAGCTTTTACCATGCTGGCAAAAATTGATTTTAGAGACCCAAGACTGGGTTCTTTAAGACATTTCCCAAATATCCCTCAATAAGTTGTAGTACCAGGGGTGCGGCTTGATAGGCCAACAGACTAGGTTACTTTTTCCCTTGCTGTGTGACCTCAGGCAGGTTATTCAAGTTCTGTGAGCTTCAACTTATTCAGTCATATAAAATGCATTTATTGAGGACCTACCATACTCCAGGTGTTATGATGGCTACTAGGAATTGAGAGCTGGCAGGATTTGAGAGTTTAGTGGGGATAGGAGGCCCCCTCTTGGGCCTGTCCCTAAAGTGGGGGGGGGGGGTGCAGAGCAAGTGTTACTGAAACAGATAGGAAAGAAACAGATTGCTGGAAGGAGTGGCCTTTTTCCCTAGGCCCAGGCTTCTGGGAGATGCCCCATGGTTATCCTTGGACCAACAAGGTAGAGGAATGAGTAGGGCATCAATGGAGAGAGAAGTCATTAGTGGAGACGTTGAGATAATGCTGGGGGTTCCCTTCAGCCTGCATGCAGTGTTCAGAGACAGCTAGCCCGAACACATTTCCTGATCTTCACACTTTCCTGTTGCATGTATACCCCTGACTGTTCCACAGGTCGCACAGAATCCTCAACTGAAGACCTCTGTGTCCTGCCCTCCCACAGGCTCCCCCTTCAGATACCCCATCTCCACAGTTGGCAGTTGGCACCACCATTTACCAGGTCAGGCAAATCGGGGACCCAGGGTCCATGCAAGAGACCTCTTCCCCTCCCTCATCCCACCATCCACCATACCCCACGTCCTGACAGATCCCCCCGGATTTATTTTGACTATGTCTCCTCTTGTCTGCTCAGCTCCCAGTGCCCCGCTCAGGTTGCCATCATCATCGTTCACTTGGATCAAACTTCCTGTTTCAATCCCAGGAGACTGGGAGACCAAACTGGGAGGAGAGGATGAAAGACTCTGGGGCATCAGGCTGAGGACGTGGCATAAAGTACTGGTGCCATTGCCCATTCCCTCCCATCCCACAGTTGTGGTGCATGCTCATGGCCTTTTCCTGTAAGCACCTAGAGGCTTTCTCTGGATGCAGAAGTGTGTTCAAGGAGCCCCGGAGGCAGGCAGTAAGGACAGAAGATTATTCTTCCCTCCCCTGAAATCACCTTCAACCATTTTTGAGATGAAGCAGAGGGATGATCACTCTGCCTGGACTTCAAATTGTTCTCCCCATACTCCACCCCACCCTCCATAATCCAGGCCTCCTTCATCCGTGACTACTCTGGCTCCATGCCCTGCAAGGCTGAGCTCATTGATTCTGAACTGGCTGTAGCTTCCCGCAAGCACTGTGCTGTTTCACACTTGCACACCTTCGTTCATGCTGTTCCCTCTGGCTGAAACGATGCTCTTCCCTGCACTGTTCCCTGGCTCTTCTTCATGCTTCAAAGCTCGGCTCCGACAAAACCTCCTTTACAAAGATTTATTAAGCATTTGCTCTGTACCATACAGAATGCTGCAGAGGTACTCAGAAAGGGCACCAAATCTTTCTCTAGGGGACCAGAGAAAGCATGACATCAGAAGTGTCATTTAAGATTCTAAGAGACGAGCCTCAAAGGAAGAGGTATGGGTCAGATGAAGAAGGAGGTGGGGGGCTGACTGTTTCTGAGGCCCTGGAAATGGCATAAAGGACCCAGACATGCCAGAGCAGCTTGTTAAATGAATTAAAACCAACACAACTGGCCGCGGATGGAGTGATAGCAGAGAAAAGGACGGAACAAGACAGGAGTGGAGGAGGCATGAGGGTGCGGGATGACCAGGGTTTCATGTCATTTTCAGGACTATGGACTCAATGCTCGTGCCATGAGATGAGAATAAAGAGTCCCTGAAGCTCCAAGCTGGTCATATGCTGCTCCCCCCGAGCTTTCGTATCTTCCCTGGGGTAGGTCTTACTAGTTTCTGTGCCTGCTTCCCCAGTGGATAGGACACTCATACATGGCGGGAAGCATTTCTTAACCTTTTTCCTTATACCGAACACAGACCCTGCCCCAGAACGAACACAGATCCAGCATTCAGCGGGACCATGGAGGGGCAGAGAGCCGCCCATGGTGAAGCAGAGGGCACCTACCCCAGGCTCCTCCCTGACCCGGCACCACAGAACCCTCATTGTCGACACCACACCACGTGACACGGAAGTGTAACTGAGATGCTCTGCGGGCAGGATTTGGCCACGGAGGGGGTCCCTGACCTGGGGACATCTCTGGGGTGGCCAATCAGGAATGACCCACACCAGTAGTGACGGTTGGCGTGGGGTGCACCCAGATGAAGACTCTGGGGCAGTACAGGAGCTGGGGAGGCTCTGGAGGAGCACGGAGGGCTGGCCCCTCTGACAATCGCGGAGGTCTCTGAAGACAGCACCAATGAAGATCTGAGCTTGCTGTCCATGTGGTGGCCATGGGGTCACTGGAGGCCCTGTGGGGACAGAAAGCAGTCAGAAGTTGGAGGATCACAGCTGTTTGGGTCAAGAGAGCAGCGCGCAGACTCCGATCCACTGGGAGGCTCACTCCGCTCGCTTTGCACTAAGGAGATGGTCCTCTGCATCATTGCTGCCGGTCTCTCTGTCTGTCTCACCCCCCACCCCGTTTCCAAACTAAGCTTGCCAAGATCACAGTTTTCTCCCTATGGGCCTGGCGTATCATGTACGGTACACGAATATTTATGAGATGGGTGGAGTCCTTTATTGGAATTTAAGTGCCACAGGGCTAGAGGCAGTTTTGTTCACTTGCTGAACCCCCAGCACCTAGACCAGAACTGGCACCCAGCAGGTGCTCAGAAGTGAGTGATTTGAGATATCTAGTTATATAATTACAGGGGTTAGAGCTATCATGGCTCCAAGGGGATAGACCTTTCTCCCAAAGGTCATGGGACCTTAGAGAGTAGATGGGATAGATGAGCTAAATCTTCTAGGTTCCAAGCTGCTGGCTCTCCTGAACTGCGGTGCCCCTGCTGGAGAAGAGCCGAACTACCCCGAGCGCAACTAGATTCTCTGACCTGCTCCTGTGAAGGCACCTTCGGGGCTCTGGTAGCTAAGCAGAGACCAAGGACTTTGGATGGGGCCGCAGAGGGTGGGAGGTGGGATGGCTGCGTAGGCCTTGCCAGTGCCTGGGCAGGTGGCCTAAAACAAGAACCTAGGTAGTACTCTGCAAACAGGAATGCTCAAGATGTTAGTGACCCAAGGAGCAAGGGTGAAAGGTCAGAGCTAGGGCTGGGTGTGGAACCCTAGCGTGGGGAGAACTGAGTGGGGAAGAATGTCAAGCCCCAGGTCTGAGTCATGGAAGCACGTGCATTCCAAGGACAGACGGAGAATCAGAGAGGACAGCAGTAAGCCAGGACAGCACCGTCGCAGACGCCTAGAGAGGAAGCGTTAGGTGCAGGAAGTCCTCAGAGGAGGAGAGGGAGGACTGGCAAAGTCCGCTCCGCTGGGCTGAATGAAGGAGGAGGCATGGAGTTTAACAGCGAGAGCTTGTTCACGTCTCCTGTGGCCAGGCCACTGGCTACGAGGAACTTAGGATGAGTGAGAGACTCACCTTCTAGTTTCAGCCTCCTTTTTCACAAAGGGATGATGCCTACTGATTGAGCCCAGAAGACGCCCTGCCCAGGGCCGGAAACACAGCTCGCGCTCAAGAAACACTGCGATTATTATGTCGGTGGCCGCGCTGTTATTGCAACTGGTGACCTTTAAGGAGAAAACAGCAGTTTGGTACTGGGAAGGGGAGGGGAGGGGAAGAAGATGGGAACCAGATTGCAGGAAGTTAAGGGGAGCCAAAGAAACGGTGGGTGTAGATCACTCTGCTGAGGAATTTGATAGTGGAAGGAAGTTGAGAAATCCGGCGGCTGGGCGACAGGAGGGCCAGCAGTTTCTTTGAGAGAGAAGAGGCAAGTGAATGTTCATCAGTACCCTGTAGAGACAAAGAAACCGAAGATCCCAGAGACACTAGGGGCGGGCTCTGGGAGGAGGCAGGGACATCCCCCCCTTCCCCCAGGGAGAAGACAGAGTCCCTGACTGTTGTCCACACACTGGCCTGCCTCTGCTCTCATACCAGCCTCCCCACTAGGGCAGGGTTGGGTTGGGGGCAGAGGTCTTTCCCTCGGTCTCTTTCAGGGAGGGTGGTAAAAAGCCAGAGCCAAGTTCTGGCCATGACCCTGGCCATTTGAACTTGGCGGAGCCCTCGTCCCTCCCGGGGCCCCTGTCTCCCCCTGTGTCAGCGAGGCGGCAGGGTAATCATCTCTGATTCCGTGCCCATGTCGTCTCAGGAAGCATTATAAAACGTTTTCTCTCCTGAAGTTTTTCTCTACTCTGATTAGAAAGAAGGAAAAAAAAAACCCGACTTGGAGCTGGAGCTACCACGTCCCCCAGCAACTGGGACAATATTTCTGTTCCCCACGTATTGCGAGCAAATCCGGCAATCCCATCAGTGCTGGCAGATCGCTGCCGAGCCTACTGGTGTTTTAAATAGCATGTGCACTTTGTCCTGGCTTCTGGAACGAAGCAAGGGACGGGCAGGAGCTTTATGCTCAGCTGAGTGTCGCTGTTGATGAGGCACTCGGTGGCTGCAGGCTTCCCGAAGCCTCAGAAATAACAATTGCTGCACACGCCACAATCTGTCCTCCGAGGCAGCAAATGCATCAGCTGCTGGTTATTTTGATACCCTAGATAAAAAGCTCCTTCGAGAAAATCTAGTACAGGAAAACATTCTTATCACCATTCCTTCCGCCCTCTGTCCCTTGAGCTGTTTTGCATTCCTATAGTGAGTAAGGGCCTTAAAGTCCTTGTCTCAGTGACCCAGGAGAAGGCCATTGCCTGGGGGGCCCTTCATGCAAGTGGAAGAGGCAAGAGAAGGCACACCTGGCCGTGGCTTCTGGGCCAAGGCCCCGCCTGGTCAGTAACCTGTTGGAAACCACTGCAATGAGAATGGGTTGTCTGACAGTCACAGATGGCTCTAAGCATTTACTGAGCACCTACTGTGTGCCAAGACCTGTGCCAGGACCTGGGGAGACCGTGATAAACACAGGTAGGGCCTAATAATCCAGCTCACACAAGAGCACATGCTCTCTGATTAGGGATGGTGGCCATCTCACAGAGCCATGCACACAGCAGGTGCTCAATGAGTACTCTTTGGAGTGTTTGTTTGTTTGTCATTTACGTTTTCTGATTTACTTGAGATCCTTAAAGTTCAGGGACAGAAACTGAGCTAGTCAGGGATGGAAAGAGCTCTTATTAAACCAACATGTGCCATCAGAATATAATCAACAATTTGGGGGCTGGGGCATCTAGGCTTATATTCTGCTTACATCATTTTAAATTTCCTCCTTACGTACCACATGAAAGAGAACCACAAGTGCCCCAAATGCTTTTGTCCCTCTGGATGATGCCACAAGTTTGCGTACAAAAGCTCTGCATTCAACAAGCAAATTCTCTGCTATTCTAAAATTTAGAACGTCATCCCTAAATTCTCAGGCAGCTGTTAGGTAAGACTTAGGGCTGGTGCTTTCAGACAAGTTTCTACACAGCACAATTGATGAATGAATTTGTCCTATTGTCTGGAAATCCCTTTGTTAACTTGGCGATGCTAAAGTTCCTCATGCATCACCCAGACTGCGACCTCCACAGAAAGGCCGTTTATGGTGCCCCCAGTTGTTAGCCCCCTCCCCCGAAGTGTGTTCAGCCCCCAGGGGTATATGAACAATTCAGCCTTTTCTGGGAAATAATGAGCTCATCCCAAAGCTAAGTCTGACTTTCAATTCTGGGGCTTTCTTCCTACCTCATCCTTCTCAGCATGCATCCATGAAGTGGACTTAGGTATCCCGGCAAAGGTGCAAACAGAAAGAAGGGAAGAACTCAGGCTGATATGTCTTAAGGGCATTGCCAGGGCCTAAGCAGAGCCCGACTTTGCTCAAGTGACCTGCACTGGGCATAAAGGGCCACTCTTGGGCTTAGAACAGGAAGTCCCCCCCTATGTCTCCCTAAATCCCAGTACCTGAAGGTGACCTTTGCCTGAAGAGTGCAGGCATGGTTTCATCAGAAACCTCTCTCTCTCTCTCTCCCCACATCTGTTCCTCCAGTGGCATCAGAAACAGGGTAGGGGGTTCAGCATACAATTTATGCAAGGAAGGACTGAAGACATCTGAAGCTCTCCCCCCACCCCCGGAAGGAGTCGGGGTGTGAATTTTCAAAGACCTATGGATCCTCCAGAACATGACAGTTAATGATGCGCACTTGGTGAGAAATCTGCCTTGCTAGTTTGGGGCTGGCGTGGGAAAGGCCAGGCGGGGGATCCAGAGGAGCTCCCCTGTGAGACTTTGAATCCAGGAACCCAAGAAATCTTGGAAAGACAGCCCAGAGATCCAACTTCACTTGAAGTCCACACTGGGAGGATAAAAAGGAATTTGTTTAGGGCCTAAGGTGGGGCACCAGGCTCTTTCTGCCTAGATCAGCTTAGAGTGACAGGACTGTTGCAAAACTGAAGAAGGCAGCAGACCCTCTAGCCAGAAAAAGGCACACACCCAACACAGACATACAAATTTGCCTACAATTTCAGAGGGGTCAGCAGCCCCAGCAAGGAAGCTTCTGGAACCCAGACCCTTAAGTTAAAGCCCTGAGTCTAGGTCCTGCCGCATAAATCCTCTAGCCCTTGTCCGCATGCCAACTCGCTCCTGCTGGGGGAGAGGGGGAGACTTTTAAAAAAAAGCTGGTTCTGGTTCTCAGAGCCCCCGCCTTCCCCTGATTTGGAGGAACCCCAGCACCTGCATCTCGCCAAGCTCCCCTGGGTGCTCTTTTCTCCCGGGGCGATGGGTGGCGTCCCAGGCCGAAAGCTTTCCGAACTCCTCTCCCGCTGCTATGAGCACAGGCAGCCAAACCCTGGAGCAGGGAGCGTGACGTCGGGCGGACCCCCGGAGCTCTGGCTTCAGGCGACGCTAGAGGCAAGGGTGGGGAGGTGCGAGGAGGTCCGGACAACTCCGCCCACAACCTCCCGCTGGCCCAAGGGCGTTCGAAGCCCGCACACCCGCCTGGTGCTCCAGAAAATCCCCGTCCAGGCTTTGCCCGGGAGGCCCCTCCGACCCTCGTGTGTTTCCCTTTGACCTCTGGAGGTTTGAACCTCTCCCGGGCCGTGTCGAGCCAGCCCTCCTGGGAGCGATCGACCTCTAGCACCCAGGACCCCCTACAGCCCAGCACCTCCGCCCACCAGAGCAGGTGCGGGGCCGGGGCTGGGGAGGATTGCAGTGGGGGAAGGATTTGGAGTGAGTGACTCAGGAGTCCGGGAGGAGGGGCTAAGAATTCAAGAAGCTTGTGTGTTTGAGCAGCTCGGCGCTCGTGCACAGCAGAGAGCGCTAGGAGCCGGAGGGGAGCGCAGCGGTGAGTCAGGCTGCCCCGAGCCGGGCCCCGAGAGGGGCGCAGCGCCGGCAGGGGCGCGGGCTAGCGCGGCTGGGCTCCCTGGGAGAGAGTGCATGGATCCCGGTCTGGCGAGATCTCCGGGCACCCCCGAGGCTCCCGCGGGCTCAAGTGCAGCCGTGAGAGGAGCGTCCCGAATGGGTGCGGGAGCGCAGGAGCCTGGGCAGGCGGGCGAGTCGCGGTGGTGGTGGTGGGCAGCGCTCTCTCTTTCGTCCCGGAGTTCCCTGTCTCCCGATGGCGCGCAGTCCGGGGAGGCAACCCCGGAGGCTGCAGTAGCCGCACGGCGATGCCTGGGGCTTCTAGTTCGAGGGCTGGAAGGGGACAGCGCGCAAGTGAGGAAGCGCGAAAGAGCTTCCAGACAGGGATGCGCGGGCTGCAGGCGCGTCGGGGCGAGAGGAATGATGGTCTGCAGAGCGGAGGGTCAGTGCGCCCGGCGCTTGGGCTGCTGTGTGCGCAGAGTCCGAAAAGTGCCACGCCGCCCCCAGGTACCGGGACGACCCCGGCAGGGCGCGCTAGAAGTGTTGCAGGGAACCGAGTAAGGGTCTTCCGGCTCCTCCCCGCGTTGCTGGAGGGCTGGGAGACCCGAGCGAGGGGCTTGGGACTCGAAGCATCAGGAAACCTCCAAGGAGCCGCGCTGGGCCGAGGTCGCCAAAGCTCAGCCCTGCTACTTGGGTCACACGCCTCTCACCTCCAGCTGTCTGCTGCCAGGTATAGGAGAAGCTGGCGTGCAGGGGTGGGGCGAGCAGCGCCTTGGGTCCAGGCGTCAAGAACCAAGGGGAGGCAGAGAGAGGACCCAGAGGTCAGGAAGCGGCATCTTTGAGGCAACATAAACAAGTGGCTTAGCTCTGTTTGATACAACTCTCCTTTTTTCAAAAAAAAATCTCCGAGATTCTCGTGGAGGGTGTTTTCTGCTTGAACTTTCTCTTCCTTTGTGACTTGAGAGATTAAAAAAGATCCTGCTTGCTAGGCTGGTTTTTCCAAGTTGTTCCAGGTTGGAAGTTGTAACAGTTTGAAGGATAATTTATGGGTGTTTCACGCATTAAAGTGTATTACAGCTAAGCCTTTTGGGTGCTGTGGATATTAAGGAAAACTTAGTGCACGTTCCCAGCTGGAAACCAAAATAGTGCTCTCCTGGGTGTCTCTGCCCCATCTGTCATTGGAGGCCAATGGAAATCCTGGAGAAAAGGCACTTGATTAATTGTCCTGGCTCCATCCTCTGGCCCCACCCACTGCCAGTGCCAACCCCCTCCTCCCCTACACGTGCGTGGCCAGCTGCATTCCGGCTAATTCAGACATACTGGTGGAAGGCCCACCAGTGACATCTTTGCAGGGTCTTCAGACTCTTGAAGCTGTCAATTCAGCCACTGGAGGGGAATACTTCTCCCTCCCGGAGCAGAGCAGAATGGGCAGCGGCACTTGGCACTTGGGTCCTGCCCGTACTTGTTGAGCAGTGTTTACAGGTTTGTTGTTGTTGTTGTTGTTGTTGTTGTTGTTTGTTGGTTGGTTTTTACTGAATGTCTGAAACTTTCTCCCTGTGCAGAGGAAAGGCTCCATTGGATCTGGATGGGTGCCTTCTGTGGGTCTTATTCTGGAATAAGTCATATGTCAGCCTGGGCATCCCAAATGTTAATCCACGATGGGCAGTGTTCCCAGAGGTTCAGAGGGGACTCGGGACTGGGCAGCAATGGTGGGGAGGAGTGTTGTGGGGTCTGCGGCCACCGGCCACCGGAGCTGCTGGCCTTGACTCACAGAAGAGAGGCGTGTTCCTCCTACTTGGGTCGTTGAAGGGGGCCGGGTTAAGGTCACATGCTGCCAAACTCCTCCTCTTTTCCCCAACATCTTTAAGCGGGGAATGAAAAGGGCAGGCTTGAAGGGGAAAGTGTTGGGAGGCACCACAAATGGGAAACCAAGGTCCCTGGGGCATGGGGATACATGTCTTGATGGAACTGTAGGAGCACCTCGGAGGATTCATAACCCGCTGCTAGGGCCACACCTTCCCTGGGCGGCCATCTTACCCCTGAAGCAGCCCAGGCCTGCTAGCCTGTTGGGAAAACTGGGTCCCAATCGGGACAGTCATCCTAGTCGTGGTGACTCTTTCTGTACTCTTAGTCTTTCTCCAAAGAGTGAGGTTCTTGTCTCCTCCTGTTGCCCACCCCACCCCTCCCCCAGCCGGGGGGGCCAGAGAGAGGCTTGACGCTATTCTTCCGTGTGGAGAGATCTGTGCCGTGGCCAGGAAGGGGGCCCCAGCTGCCGACATCAGCAGGGAGGGTAGGGCATGGCAGGGCAGGGCTGGAGCCTGAGGGAAGTTTCTCATCATTACTGAGATTAAATTGATGAGAAAATCTCACCTCTTCCCTTTGAAACAAGTGCTGAGCCTTACTGTAGCACATTCACTGCCCTATTGGGAAGGCAGCCGCGTTGGGGCTGCAGAGAACTTAGCAGGAGACATGCTGCTGCTCTTCCCCACTGTGCCTGGAGCAGGGGTGAGGCCCAGGCCCCCAAGCAGCCCCAAGCAGTGCAAGACCTGGTCCGGAGCCCCAGCCATTTGTCTTCTCCCAGTTAAGAAACCTGGAGGGACTAAGGGGGTCCTGATGATGCCTTGAAGACCTTTGCCTGCAGCAAATGCTCTGCTCTCCGGGCTCTGCTGTCCGGGCTCTGCTGTCCGGGCTCTGCTCTCCGGGCTCTGCTCTCCGGGCTCTGCTCTCCGGGCCCAGTGGAAGGTTTGCTGAGGATTCCCTTAAAATCTCTGGGTATCTCTGAGCAAACAACCTGGGTTCCCAGAGGGTTTCTTTTTCTTTGATTGGCCCCTCTGATCTTGCAAACCATCAGCCAAACCGTCAGCTCTCAGGTTTAGCCAGTTTTGAGAAATCAGCTCTGCCATGGGCCAGTTTCACAGAACAGCATATGGTGGCATCAGGCAAATAAATGTAGATGGAAGACCCTTCCTCAACCCATTCCCAGGGACCTTTCTACCTGGCAGTAGGCAAACAGTTCATGTCCTGACTCCAAAGAATAGTAACACAGGGATGGCCCTGAGCCAGAAATGCAGCTGGAGAAGCCCAGGCACTGATCTTTCGGTTGGGTGTGCACAGGGATGTAGTTGTCCCATCCTTGGAGCCAAGGAAGCTAGACCTTCAGCCACAGTGATGGGCCAAGACCAGGATAATGACAACATATAATAAAGAAAAGTCTTTTTTGCTTCCTGATGTTTTCATTATTCTTCAGTTGGCTGCTTCATGTGTGTTTTGTTTTGTTTTTAAGATTTTATTTATTTATTTGACAGAGAGAGCGATCACAAGTAGGCAGAGAGGCAGGCAGAGAGAGAGGGGGAAGCAGGCTCCCTGCTGAGTAGAGAGTCCAATGCAGGGCTCGATCCCAGGACCCTGAGATCATGACCTGAGCCAAAGGCAGAGGTTTAACCCACTGAGCCACCCAGGTGCCCCTGCTTCACGTGTTTTTGAGGAGCCTTTATAGACTGCTGGCTTTAGACCTTGACATAGTAGGAATTGGATTGAAACATTGAGATGATCTCTTGACATTTTTTCTGCTGTACTTTGGGCAAATGTTCTGTGATAGTTTCCTGAGTTGGGAGACAGAAGAGAAAAAATGTTTGTGACTTTGAGCAACTCAGTGAACTTGTCAGGCTTTACTTTTTCAATCTATAGCATTATTGTATTGAATTAATAGTGTTTCCCAATGCTGGGGGACAATTCTTGGTTAAGTGTGACCTACTTAATGCAGGAAGTTTAATATCCTTAGCTTGCCTACTAAGTGCCAGAGGTCATGATGACGACCAAAAAATGTACCCTCATACGTGGCTAAATGCCTATTAAAAGGATAATACTGTTCCCAGTCAAAACCTCCTTTGGAAATTACCAAAAAGGGTCTTTTTTCTAGGCCCTATGTGAGGGCATCAATTATTTCATCATTGAAATGGGGCTTCAGAAGTCCAGCCCTGGGCTTCCTCTCCCAGAACTAGTGTGTCAGGCTCCAGGAGGCCCTTGGCAGGAACCTCACTGCTGTGGTCCTGCCAGGCTTTGCTCTTTGCCTTTTGTCAGTGGAGCTTGACTACAAATGACCCACATGAAAAGAAAACCAAAGAGAGTGGGGGGAAGGGACAGGTGGTATTAGAGCATGGCTGCTTTTCTTCTCGGCCATATGCTCTTAAAAATACAGGCAGACTGCTTGCCCCGGGTGTCCACAGCTCTGGGAGGGAATCCTTCCCTCCTTTACTAAATGGATCACATTCTGGCACTGGGAGGTCCTTTCCCTAAACAAGAGAATGAGGAAGCAGAACTCTCTCCAGCATGGCCAGCACTTACATCAACATGGGAACATGTTGATATCAAATTAATACAACTGTGCCCAAGCTGTGAGAATAAATGGGAATCAAAAATGGGACATTTGATTGAAAAAAGCCAGCGAGCAGGTGCGGGAAAGGTGGTTCTTGTGACCCTGGATTTATTCTCAAGGAGAACAGCTCCCGTTGTGCCTAACCCCTCCCCAAGCTCTCACCCAGGACAAAAGATGGAAGCAGTGGTTATTCCTAGTGCCAAGGGCCAAGATGAATGCTATCTTTGGAGGGGATTATGGAAACACCTGCTTGCTACGCATCCCCCAAAATTACTGAAGCCATTGGGCGGGCAGAGTTCAGAGTTGATTCCTAATGGGTTGGGAGAGGAGACATAAGAGACTTAAGGACATTCTCTAATAAAGCTGAGAAGGGTCTGATGATGCAGTCTGTCAGGTGGGACTAGCAACGGTGCTTTTTAAATTGCCCCAAGAGTTGGACCAACTCTTCACGTGCGGAGAGCTTTTCATTAGTGGTAGTCTTAGAGGCAGACAGTCAGGGTTTCCTGGAGAATTGACCAGGAAGCTGAGCAGAGGGAGCCGTGTCGACACTACCCGTGGTGGCTTCGGCAGGTGGAGAGCCCGCCAAGTGTGAGGACCTGGCTCCCGAGTCAGTGGGGGTGAACGGCCCCGGCTTCCCACAGAAGCCATTCCATGTCGAGGGCAGTTACCATCCACGACTCCCAGACTCGTTTCCCGATAACCACAAAGTATTTGCTCTCGGGAACTGATGGACTGATTTCCCCATCCCATTTCCTTTGGCTGAGCCTTCAAGTTGCCAGGGTTGGTGACCTTATCATGCGTCTGCCTACTGCATGCTGTTCCTCAGTGAGCCCGAGGAGGACGGACCGTCCGGTAGAAGCCATGAGAGCTCAGCCCTGGCTGGGAGCCGAGGGAGGTCCTGTGTTGCCTCCTCATCACGGCAGATCTGAGGCCCGGCTGGAGTGACTTGCATTTCAGTCTGGTTAATTACCATACTGTGTTTGGCCACGTGCACATCCAGCTTGGAGGCTGACGCACTGAGCTACCCCCTCATCCTTGTCAATGACCAGAAGTGGATTCCCTGAGGTGTGTGGGAGTTGCCAGGAGAGACAGGATCCCTTTTGGACGGTGATTTTGAAGTTGGAGCCATGCTGGGCTCTCACTGCCTAACAGGTGCTGGACGAGGTGACTGGGGTGGGGGGCGATGATCACACAGCAGGAGGGCATCTCCCCTGTGGGTTCCTCTTCCGTGATACAGGAGTAACAACAGTACCTGCCCCATCAGGCTGTCAGACATGTGGGTGGGTGGACGTGTCGGACACGGGACACACACCAGCACAGGCCTGGCACATAGGAAGCCCTCTGCAGGTGTGAGTTGCCCTTCCCTGTGTTCTTGCTTGGTATGGGGCAGTCCTCCCTTCATGCTTTCCACTTCAGCTCACACGATCTCATCGTTGCACTTTTTATATCTCTGCATATATAAAACTTTGCCGCATTGGGAGAAGAAATCTCTTTGATAGCATTGAAGGCTTCTCTAGGAATTTACCCACCCATATTTGGACCTTCTGTAACTAACACTGTCATTTTGATAGAATTTTAGCCAAACGCTTCATTTCTCAATGATCTTTGGCTCATCGTACCCAGGTTAAAAAAAAAAAAAAAAAGACGCACGGAAAGTCTCGTGTGATTTTCTTCCAGTGGCAAACTTCTCAGACTTTCAGTGTTGTTATGCAGTACTCTCTAAATAAGGCATTCCTTGAGAATGGCCATTTGGACTGGCAGCTTGAAGAGTGTTTTGGTTTCTTACCCCACATACCAACGCCTCCTCCTCCAACCACTTGTGTCTTTAGGATTTTATGTATCTTATCAAGTTTATAAGAGAAGAAAGAAGGAGAAGGTGGGTTTCCTATGACAGCAGGGCAGCTGTGCTTCCCATACCCAGGATCTGTGGCTGAGCAGCTAGGGCTGAACCTGCAGTTAAAGGGCCGACAGTCCCCACTCCGCTGGGGAGGTAGGTCCCCCGGTTGTCAGGCCACCAGATTGATTTTCCTTCTCCCAGATTAACGTCTTTATTACTGTGCTAGTCAGGGGACTGGGCACAGGGGTGGGAGGGGGTTGTTTGTGATAAATATGAGTCATGCTCCCACCCAAGGGCTTGCTCAGGAGTCAGAAATAAAATGGCTTTACAGGCTCATCAGATAATGTAAGTGGGGTGAGTCCGGAGGCCAGTGGGGACCACAGTAAACTACAGAAGGTGTGCCCCCACTGAAAGGGGACAGGCCTTCTGTTGCTCTGCAGGGTGATGGGTCCAGGGTGGCCAGATCTTTCAACTTTTCAAGAAAAGTCAAAACTTGGAGCCCAAATGTGTAATTTCTTCACTTTCAAAACATCCATGTAGACCAAACAGAATCCGTTCGCAGGCTTTTTTATCTTGTCGTTTAGATTAACACGCTTGGGGCAGTGGAGAACAGCATCAGAAGGGGGACAAGTGGAAGAACCGCTGACGTGGCTGTTAAGAGCCACAGGAAGGGAGAGGTTTGAATGGTGTGGTGCACTCCGGGGAGGCTTCCTGGAGGTGGCGTGTCCTGCAGGTGGGCAGGGTTGGTTCGAAGAAGCCCTGACACAAAATCAGACAGCACTCGCTTCAGATCCATGCTCCACCTCTTCTTGGTTCTCTGCCGCATTCCTTAATGCCTGTATGCCTCAGTTTCCTCATCTGTAAAAAGGAATCCTAATGTCAATCTCGGAGGGCAGTCATGAGGTGAGAGAGAATGCCGGAAAGCCCAAACTTAGCCCAGAACCTGCAATGCAGTGAATGTCCCAAAAGCCTAATGCTGGGGTTTGAGGATGGGGGTGGGGGGTGGGCCAGCCCAGAGGGCTTTCAGAATGCAGGGCCACAAGCATGAAGGAGAAGGGTCCCTCGCTGAGCTGTGTGGATGGTTGCTTTTCAAGGTCTTGGATCTCAGTCGCTTTTTCTGCCCCAAGAAAGGGACGGAAGGTTGTCGGTTATTTTTCTCCTCTCCTGCCCACCTCCTCCTTCTCCCCAAGGCCTGTGGCCACGTGCCTACTTGTTCTCTGTCAGGATCCCACCCTTTTAAAAACCTGACCCGGGCCACAGCAGAAAAACACAACGCTCCTCAGGAGGAAGGAAAAGTACTCTGGGAAGCTGTATAGACACGCACGGCAAATATTCAAGGAATTCTTAGGAATAAAAAAAAAAATTCGTAAATCTGGATTTTTGCATGAGGCCATCACAGGAACATGTTTTCTCAATTAGCGTGCGCATTGCTTGAAGTGAAGTCACCGAGTCCGCGGCTCGGTGGGGCTGACTCGCGCTGAGCCATCTGATCTGGACTTCTCTTTCCATGACCTAAATCTCATTCAACCAACCCTGTCACTGTCCCTAGCTGTCGAAACAGAATTGTCCCCGAAATCCTAAACCGGGGTGGAGACACGCATACTCCCCTACAAAGCAGTCTGATTGCAGATCCTAGGTGTACTCATGAAAAACTGAGAAAGGCAGCACCACTCTTGACGGTGGTGGATGGATTGCCACAACCCCTTGCGTGTTGCTTTTCCTTTGGCATTATGGCGAGATGGTGAGCATGCATTGCCCCATGAGAGCAGAGGAGTCCTTTAGGTTCTAAAAGCAGAGAAAAGAGTTTCTTTTGCAAGCATGCATCAGCTGCTTTTAAAATATTGTATTAGTTGGTGCCTTAGATCAGCGGTTATGTTTTCTGGATGGTTTCCTGGACTGACTCTTTTCCAAGCAAAGGACTTTGTCAGATATTTGTAATTTCTGAAATATTTGATTAATGATGACCCCTCCACCAGAGGGATGGTCCAGAGTACATAATTAGCAGCATGCCTCAGAAGCAAAGATACTGCCCAGCATCCAGCAAGATCAAGCAGGAAGTTGAAAAACATTTCAAGCCAACTGCCATAGAGTAGAGAAAAGGAGAATGTTTTTCAAAGATGAGGACCCATTAGGGGGCTGTGAAACCAGTCTAGTGGTACAACTCTCTCTCTCTTTTAATGCAAGAGACTAGAATAAAAATTTTAAAAGCCAGAATGCATTGCATGTAGCAAAGGGAAAGTATTCATGAGACTTCTGTTTTAGTTGTACATATGCTTAGGCATACATGTGTGCAAACTGGATCGTGATGGAAAATGAATTTTTTCACTGTGAGTCACTGAAAAAGGTTAAAAGCTACTGGTAGGGACGATAGCATGATTTAGGAAAGGGCGTAGCTCCAAAGCCAGACAGACTTGGGAGTTCAGTCTCAGCTCTGCGAGTCCCGCTTGTTTGATCGTGGGTGACTTAAGTTCGCACGGCCTCACTGTCCTCCGTGAGGTCACAAGGATTCCATTCTCATAGGGCCATTGTGTAGATTAAATAATGAAGATGTGTGAGGTGCCTGCCACCAAAGGGACCCTCTGGAAGTGAGAGCTGCTATCAGCATCTGTCTTCTCCTTCCTCCTCTAACTCCTCCTCCTTCTTTATTACTCCTCAACCTCATCAGAACTATGACTTCCCTAAATGTGATTATTCCTGAGTTTTGCTGTTTCTCTGGCAAACCAAGCAAAGAGACATCAAAGTCGTCTCCTGTCTTTGTTCCCACCTCCTGTATCACCTTTCTCCATCTCCGGCTTGCAAAGCCATCTTCCCGTGACTCTGTTCCCCACTCAGGACCATGACATCATTGTCCGAGGGGCACAAGGCGTCCTACTCTGTCACCAGGAACCGTCAGAGGGGTATCTCTGCCTTGCCTGGCCACGTGACCAGGATAAATGCTTTGGTCCTAATGTGGGTGCAGTAATTCTGGAAGGAGCTTCTGTTCCCACAAATCACATCCTTCCCATTTAGTATATTTTTATAAGGGCAGCAGAGCTAAGATGCCATTAAGATGTTGACATTGTCAAAATTCTAAAGAAGTTCCTGCCCAGAGCAGAGAGCCTAACATTTTCTCATGAGCTGGGCTCCAGGCTGCCCCAACGTGGGGGGTTTAACTTTCTCTCCTGGGATAAATAACTTAAAGGCTCCTCCTGTGGACACCAGCATGGCCACCTTCAGGCAAATCAAACCCTAATCCTAACTCCAGCCTTCACCCAGCCCACGATGTGTCAGTGACCCTAGACCTTCCCTTCCCAGCAGAGGGGACATGAGTGACCGTGCCAAGATTCTACTTTGGGGCCACAAAGGTGACATGTCCCAGTTTTCTTGGGAGCCTAGCTAATGCAGCCCCTGAGGACAGGTCAGTGGCAACAAACTGCCTGCCTCTTTGTTCCCATGGAATTGTCGCCCTCCCCCTCATCTGTGCTTCTTCACGCGCCCCTGGGGCTCATTCCAACTCTCCTCATAAAATGCCCTCCCACTGGGCCCCATTTTCACCACTAAGATTCAAAGAGGATTATTAGTGATTTCTCCTCAAATGCTGAGTTCCTGTCCAGACAAAGATTTAACCGCTCCTTTCTGGGGGCACTTAAGACATCTCTATTTGAGGTTTCAGGGGAGTGGGGCAGAAGGGGAGAAAAAGGACCAGGTTCTTGGGGATAATTTTCATCTCTGTTAGAGTATTATTCTCTCCTCTCCACCACCCATTCCGCTATTCCCTATAAAATTAATGCCACCAGGTCAGTTGCACATGGTAACTAACATATATAACAGAGGAACGTTCGTGCATCAAACCCAGGTCCCTTCCCGCAGGCAGGTGGGTTGTACTGAGCCAAGCACGGGAGTTGAGGGGGGCTACAAGGAAAGCAGCCAAGAGGCTGTTTAAATACATCACCATTGCACCTGGTTTTGTTGTTGTTTTTATTTTTAAGGAAAAAACACACAGGCTGACTGACTTTTCCTGTACCCACAGCTAGGGGGAGAGGGGAAGAGCTTATTTCTACCCTTTCTGAAACTTGCAATGACAGATGGACTCAATTGTCCCAGAATATGACACACTATCAAGAATGTTTCTTAGGCATGAAATGAATTACCTTTCTTTTCATCTGGGTTCAAGAGTGTTGTGTCTGTCCTTTCCTGGGGAAAGTGTGAACACCCAGAAATGTTTTCATTTTCTTTTTTGAGGAGGTCAGACACCAAAGCCTGACTCCAGACTTCACGCCCACGTGTCAGCATCTCTGTATCTTGGAAATGAAAGAAAATATTTGGGGGGAGGGAAGGGCTTTTAAGTGTTGTTGTTTTGAATTTTTCTGAAACAGAGCGGGACATGTCAGGAAGTGGAGGGCTTAATAAAGCAATACTACATTTCAAAGATTCTTTTAAAGGATCTTTACAGTTAAGCAAAATAAGAATTCCAGTTGGCAGGGTACACAGAATGTCCATCTCCTAATCATTTCACCTTCTGAAATGATTATGGACCTATTACAGAATCCTGATCGGCAAACTCATGCTTGGGAAAATTCCACAAGCCTGTCTGTAGTTTCTTTTTTCAGGGGTTGGGAGAGTTGTTATATAAGGAAGAAGAAATGGTTAAGTCACACAGGGAGTTCTTATTTCATCTCAGTAATACTGAGATTCGGGAGACCAGGGGTTTACCCTTGGCTCGGGCTTCTCCCAAGTTCTGTAACTTGGGCAAATCCCAGAGCTTCTCTCAGCCTCTGAGTCTTAATCTGATAAAATGAGAGTAGTGATATTGTCCCTGTGAATGGGTAGGGCTGGCTGAATAAGGTTGCCAGCTGGGGGAAGCACCTTGGCCATGGGTATAAAAGTAAGATGTGAGACTTATAAAAGGAGTGCGAGACTCCCGGTACCAGCGCTGGCTCTGCCCTTGGTTGGCTGGGGGTGGGGGGTAGGGCAGACCCCTAACAGTCACTTGCCCTGCACGAGTGATCCTAGCTCCCTCCTGCCCATACCGAATGCAGTAGCAGATGGGAAAGCATTTCCTATAAGCCTGGGCAAAAATGAGCCGTTCCTGCCACAATGGGAATAGAGCCGGTGCCAGGCATGGAGCGGGCCCCTAATGTAAGAGGCCAAGGGTACTGTGGAAAAAGTGTGAAAGTGGAATCAGACTCTCCAGGGTTCCAGGTCCAGGATTGGGGCTAAAAACACATGTGATCGACAGTGACTTACCGTACCTCTCCAATTTTCAGTTTCGTCCGCTGAAAATGGGACTAATAGCACTTCTTAGGAAGGATTAAACACGGTGACTTTTGCTGAGCTGTTTGCTTGGCCTCAGCCTGGTTTTGTAGGGTTGTTGGCACTGAACACAAGTGGATATGCCTAAGGAGCGGCCTGCCTGTTCGGTGACCCAGCCGTGGGCAGGAGGAGGCGTTGGAGTTACCGGGCCAGATGTAACTCGTGTCCCTTCTCCCTTCTCTTTCGCCTTGGCTGGCTTTGCCTTCTCCTGATTCCAGATGTTGGAGTGCCCTGGAGCTCAGTCCAGACTCCTTCCCTTTCCGTATCACTCTCTTCCTAGATACCTTATCCTCCCTAGGTGTTAAATACCACTTCTGTGTGTCTGTTTCCAATGCGGACCTCTCCCCCGGGCTCCTGGCTCTTGGGCGTTACTGTCATGTCCTCTTGCATATTGTAAATTTAGGTCTTACTTTAGTCTTCTCCCTTTTAGATAATGACATCATTATCCCCATAGTTGTCCAGACCCTGAATCTAGAAATCATCCTTGATTCTATCTTCCTTGTCACCTTTCACTTCCCATCCACCAGCAAGTCTGGATTTAACATAAATTCTGGATCCAGTCACTCCTCATCATCCCACCACTGCCTGTCCAGACCATTATCCCCTGTCCCCCATACTACTACAGGTCCCCCTCACGCAGCCCCCTACCTCCACCCTTCTCCCTCCCCAGCCTTTTCGCCCAGCTATGGTCAGAGCACCCTTTTAAAGATGCCAGTCATGGGGTGCCTGGGTGGCTCAGTTCATTAAGCATCCCACTCTTGGTTTCAGCCCAGGTCATTGTCGCTGGGTCGTAGGTTGGAGTCCCACACTGGGCTCTGCACTCAGTGGGGAGTCTGCTTGAGATTCTCTCCCTCTGCCCCTCCCCTTGCTCATGCTTGCTTGCTCTCTCTCTAAAACAAATAAATAAAATATTTTAAAAATTAAGATGTCAATCTTTATTTTATTTATTTCCCAGGCCTCAACCTTCTAGTGGGTTCCCATTACGGACTCAAATCTATAGTCTTGCCATGACCTTATTTCAGTGGTTCTTAACTGGGAGTGATTTCCCCTTAGGTGATATTTGGCAACATCTGGAGACAAATTTTAACGTCACAAGTGAGGGTGGGGTTGGTGACATTGGCATCTAGTGGGTAGAGTTCCGGGATGCAGCTGAACAGCCCGCCATGCACAGGATGGTCCCCTACAACAAACAATTATCTGGCTCAAAATGTCAGTAGGTTTGAAAACCTGGTAGAAGAATCCCTGCCTTCTTATGAACTGGATCCCTTCCCTCTCTCCAACATCCTGTCTTATTCCTTTCCTTGCCTGCTATGTGGCAGCCACACTGACTTTCTTGCTATAGCTTCAGCATGCTAATGTGGTTACTGCCTCAGGGCCTTTGCACTGGCTATTTCCTCTATTTGGATAACTTCTGCCCACAGATCTTCTTTGCATGGTTCGCTTTTCATCATTTGGTCTGCTCAGATGTCCCCTCTTGGTTGCCCTAATTTATTATTTTTTAAAAGACTTTATTTATTTATTTATTTATTTATTTATTTGACAAAGACAGTGCACAACCAGGAGGAACAGTAGGCAGAGGGAGAAGCAGACTGCCTGCTGTGCAGGGAGCCTGACGCAGGGCTCCATCCCAAGACCCTGGGATCATGACCTGAGCCGAAGGCAGATACTTAACAGACTGAGCCACCCAGGTGCCCCTTGATTGCCCCGATTTAAGATATCTCTTTTACCCTCCCACCAAACCCTGACACCAATAGGCTGTAGTCCTTTACCATGCTTTATTTATTTCACAGTACTTAATTCTAGTATTTGTTTGTTTCAGTATTAATCTGCTTCCTCCACAGGAATGTAAGAATGAGGGCAGGAACTTTGTTGTGTTTGTCAAGTGTGCATTACATAATAGAAACTCAGTAGGTATTGGTTGAATGAATGAAGTTGATAAGTATGGCGCAGACATGGATTATGACAGAAGGTTAGGAAAGGACATCAGTGGGATCCTGCATTTCAGGGAAGGCTTCCTGGAGGAGGTGTGACATGGGCTGCACTGCAAGTCTGTGGAGTCCCCTTCAGCTAAGGGGCCCCAGAGGGAGCAGGGCTTGGGAGGCTTGGCCTACTCTGGTAGATGTACAGAGGAGCTGTTGTAGACCAGAGCTGGATGTGAACTTTAATATTCAATGGGACAGAGAGCAAGACTAGAGGGCTTTGAGATGTGTGACTGAAGAGAGGAGTCAGTGAAGGGAGGTGAGAGGGAGAAAAACAGGAGCAAGGGGGCAAAATCTAAGCTCAAGTTGGTTCTGGTCGGGAGCAGACCCCAGAAGAGAGGGAGGGAAGAGTAGCCAGCTCCAGGGGAAAATCTCTGGGTCAGCTCATCCTGAAGGGCCTCTGGTCATTCCTGGTGAAGGAGGGAAGGGGGGGCCTTCTGCCATCATTTTCCAGGAGCCCAGTGAGGGGCTGAGTAGGACCTAGAGCACTGGGAAGGCCAGCGAGGGGCAAAGTCAGGCATCCCGCACAGCCTGGCAGAGACTGGGTCCTGAACAGACACGCTGACCTGTGTTAAGTTCGTACCACATGAAGTAATGATGCAAATTGTGGTTCAAAGATAGTCTTTGGTGTCAGACATTGGTCCTGTTCTTCAGTTAAGGAAAGTAATTCCTGTAATGTCACAAGTGCTGATGTTTAGCCCAGGCGGGTGACGAGGAGATGTTCCCCGCGTCCCCAGATCAACCCCCTGTGCCACCTCACAAAGGATGTGGATGTCCAGTTCTTGAGGCGGGGTGGGGAGTTGGTTCAGACCAGGGATCATTTTCTAAGGTCTCAGGATTCCAGGGTGGTAGATAATGGAGTCTCCTGTGGGAGGGGAATGCCTGGTCCCAAATACACAGCTCTGGTCGTCCCACCATCTCCTCCAAGTGACACAGTATGGCCAGGGTCTGTGCCTCATGGCCACCTCAGGACACTTACTCATAACTGGTCCCTTTCGCTGCATGGCTACTTCTGAGGATATGACTACAGGGGATTAGCTGGCTAACACCTCATTTTATTCTGTTAAATGTAGCTTGAAAGTAATACACCTCGGATGGAGACAGCTTATTCCAGCCTACCAAAAATACTGTTACGAACGTTTACAAGGTCTAAAAGATGATGTCATGGTGATGAAATTCAGATGGGTCGCATTACCCTAATGTCTAATTTAGCCCTGACTCAGTCCATAGAAATATGTATTTCCCCACTGACATGGTCTCATAGCTGCCTTGGAGGGTGAAGTTGATGAGGTTTTCTGTCACATCGCCTCGGAAGTCATGAAACAGCTGAGGGACCGTCCCTTCCCTGCTCCCTCAGAGAACCTGTCTGCCAACTTGTCACTGGCCCCCCACCTTCCCTCATTAGGTCCCCTTCCTGGTGTACAGAGGTTTGATGCTTTCAGACTTCTCCATCAAAAGTGACCTCTGACCTTTCATCATACTAAGAAATATGGGGCTGATAAGAGCTCAGACCGATGCTTATCCTAGGGGCAGATGTTTTTAGCAGCCATCATATTCTTTCCATCAGAAGGCAGCCAACCACTCACAGACAAAAGGGCAAGCAGAAGGCTGGCCTGGGTCCTTCCTTCCTACTGATTGTGTGACTTTATTTATTTTGCTTGTGTGGTTTTAAATACATGATATTAACTCCCTTTGATTCTCAGTTTCCTCAACTATAAAATTGGAATAATAATAATAATAATCATAATAATATGTCCTTTATAAAGCAGTGGTTAAATGAGAGAATGTGTGTGATCACACAGTATTTGGCACATAAAAGCTGTTCAGACAGAAGATATTTTTTTTTAAAGATTTTATTTATTTATTTGAGAGAGAGGGAGACAGAGCACAAGCAAGGGGTGGGGGTGGGGGGAGGAGGGGCAGAGGGAGAGGGAGAAGCAGACTCCCCACTGAGCAGGGAGCTGGATGCAGGACTCAATCCCAGGACCCTGGGATTATGACCTGACCCGAAGGCAGACCCTTAACCGCCTGAGCCACCCAGGTGCCCCTCAAACAGTAGATATTCTCACTAAAGTATTAAAATTTTCGAAAGTTAAATTTCAGATATCAGTGACTCATGGAAATATTTTAGAGTTTAAGGTCTTCATACAGTGAGAGAGAAAGGGAATGGAGTTTAAATCCCTAGACAAGGAAGACAGACGTTCAATGTCATGGTGTCACTGATTTACCACTCATTTGTAGCATGAGCCTCAGTAAAGCCATCTGTAAGATGGGGCTAGGAATCCTTACAAAATGACTAACAGAGCACCTGGCACATAAGCCTTGAAGAGTTTAGCACTGTTGTTATTGTAGTCACAACCTGTTTTCCCCATACGAGTGTTCCACCCACTCTTTTCTTAGGTCCAGCTTCTACATACACAGGACCAACCTGGGTTCCTAAGCCCTGTTCCAGAATTGAGGCCGGGACAGCTCTCCCTCACCTCTCTGGGTCTGTTCCTTCCATGGGGCATTTGCAGCCAGCTAAAAATCACTCCCACAGATTTCTGGGATCCACTACTCACTGCCTCCATGTGGCTTTGTCATGCTAGGCATAGATGGGGAACGGTCCCTTTCCATTCCTACCAGGAACCAAAGTGGTCCTACCTGGCTCTCACCTCTCATTCCTAGGATGGCCACAAAAGCTAGGGAACCTTGGCCCCTGAAATGAAATGGCCCCTGAAATGAATGTGTTCAGCAACCAGCAAAGGGAAAAGTGGCCTTGAACTTAGCTTTTGCCGTTGGCTCTGCCAGAATGTGCTGGACGCAGACAGGAAAGAAATCCCAGAGACAAGCGTCTTCTATGTTTCTTAGACTCTGGGGAGAAGTAAATTGTAAGTTGTCTCATTTATGATCAAAACTAGTAAAATGTTCTGAAGATGTTTCTATCCACGTGTCCCTAAGCAGATAGGTCAACATGGAGGGACTTTTTCTTGCCACCAAAACTGGTAATGAAGATTAATTCTTACTACCAAGGGGAGGTCTGTCTCGGAGCTAAGTATTCAGCAGGCGTCCTTGAGCTCTCAGCTGTGCTGTTCTGGGCTTTTGTGGGCAGCAGGGATGCTTAGGACTGCGTCCTGCCCACAGGCACTTCTTAGTTCCCTTTTAATTCCAAGGAAGCCTGTAGCCTTTTGGGAAAAGAATGACAGAGATGAATCTAATGCCACAGGGCTGGCTGTCAGATGATTCTCCTATGATCCAGTGGCCTTGGACAGGAAAAGGAAACAAACATTTCATTATAAGATTTTCTTCTTCCCTTCCTCTCTCTTTCTCTCTCTCTCTCACAGACACACACAGGCATGCACACACACACACGTGAACACATAGACACATACACACATACATCACACACACAGACACACACAAAGGTGGACCCATTGCTGAGGTGGCTACAAACATTTGAAAATTACACTACCCTTCTGAAGTCTTGCCATCTTTGTGTTTTATATATATATATATATATACACATACACACACACATATATATATCATATCAATATATCAGTCATTTAGATCAATATAAAAATATCATATATGACCCATATCACATGTTATATATCATAAATGGCATATAGGGCATATGTGTCATACACGCCATATATGGCATGTTTGTCATATGTGACATATGTGTTCCATATAGCATGCATGGTATATATGACATGTGTTACAGATCATGCGTGGCATGTATGATATATGCCATATATGATATATATGTGAATGGGGAAAAAAGGAGGAAAGAAAGCCAAAAGGCGGGGCGCCTGGGTGGCTCAGCTGGTTGAGCCTATGCCTTCCGCTCAGATCATGGTCCCAGGGTTCTGGGATTGAGCCCTGCATCAGGCTGCCTGCTCAGCGGGAAGCCTACTTCTCCCTCTCCCACTCCCCCTGCCTGTGTTCTCTCTCTTGCTGTGTCTCTCTGTCAAATAAATCAATAAAATCTTTAAAAAAAGAAAACCAAGGGACGCCTGGGTGGCTCAGTTGGTTAAGCGGCTGCCTTCGGCTCAGGTCATGATCCCACGACTCCCACATTGGGCTCCTTGCTCGTCAGGGAGCCTGCTTCTCCCTCTGCCTCTGCCTGCCTCTCTGCCTGTGCTTGCTCGCTCTCTCTCCCTCTCTCTCTGACAAATAAATAAATTAAAAAAAAAAAAAACCAAAAGGCTGGAGGATGAGATCTCTAGAGGATGGATCGCAGTGCCTGGAGCAAAGCCGAGGTCAGGCCTCAGTTCACTTCTTTCTTTCACTCGCACCCGGCTGTTTACTAAGCACTAACTTTGTGCCATGCACTGTGCTGGGCACCAGTGATCCAAGGGGGCACAACAACTTCACGCAGTTCCCTCCCTCACAGGGCTCGTAGACTAGCCAGGAAGACAACGGCCAACAGTCACCCGAGGGAGTGCAAGTTTCTACGGGGGTAAGAGAGTGCCATTAGAGAGGGTGTCTTAGTAGGGCAGGGCAGATTCCTACAGGAAGGCATTAGAGGTTCATTTGAGATTTGCCAGGCAGGCAGGGGGAGAAGGGCAGATGCTCCCAAGGTAAAGGACAGCCCTGTTTCCCCCCGTTCGATCAGGGTGTGGCTGGGGCTGGCTCACGACAGACTCACACCTACTCCCCAGTAAGCTTCTCTTCCCGGCTCACACTCAGTGAAGTGACTCTCGCAGTTTCCGGTGGGAGCATTCACACCATAGAAAGCAGCAGGTGCTACAGACCGGGACTCCTCTCCCCTCGGACAGCCGATTTCTCAACACACCCTGGACTTCATGGATTCCACCTGCTTCCTATTGCGGGTAGCACAGACCCTGCCCTTTGAGCCAAATGCCTGATCCCCTTCCTGAGAAACTCCACGAAGGACCAATTCCCAGAAAGGCACTGTCAACAAGCTACTTGGGCCTTAGGGCTATTTACTTCAGCCCCCGGGCCATCTGGCTTCTCCTGGGATCCAGGATGTCCCAGCAAGTTAATAGCAAGCAAAGTAGCAAGCAAGAAAGAGCCCATTCTTGTGGTCTTCATCACCCCCCTGCCATCTAATGATATTTTATCAACCACCCACTCCAGCCTAGCACTGTATGAGACACTTGGCTGGGCAGACCTCAAGTCAGGCTTTGACCCCTCAGGAATTCGGAGCCCAGCTGAGGCTGCCGGGCTGACATTGTTCTTCCTTAACATAACTTGGGCTGCTTGGGGCACGAGAACCAGCGGCTGACAGGGATTAGGCGATGGCACCGCCACTCCTTTCCCCAGTCTGTTTCTAGGCATAGAAAACACCGAGAGAGTGGGGGTCAGAGTTCACCATATATAGGACTTAGTCAGGTTTCTAAAACAACTGATGCTACTTCCCTTGCAGCCCCACCGCCAGTTCTCTGAGGAGAAGTTGCCAGAAGAAAAAGTGAGTTCTGAGTCCTTATGAAGACCCGCAGAAAGCAAGGATGGGTGGGCATCCAGGGCATAGGATTTGCAGGGGAAGTACCTTTGTTTCCTGGGCTCGTGTGTGCGTGTGTGCACACGTGTGTGATGCCTGCTGTGCGTACAGAACATGGGGAACTAACGGTGGCTGTGGACGGCAGTGCAGGCGCACGTGAGGAAGGCAGGAAGGGCTCTGAGATGGAGAATCCCACAGGAAGAGACCAACCATGGGTCTGGTTGGGAGGAGAAGCCAGGCACCAGAGATGGAGAGAGTCCCTTTCTGGTTGCTCCCTTCCGGTTCCAGGGCAGGAGCCAGTGGCTCCCACAGTTGGCCCCTGCTGGGAAAGCACCCCCTGTGCTATGAAGTTCGGCGTTTATTTACTACCTGGACCTCCAATCTGACTTCAAAGCTGGGTCACACCAGGAAGCCTCCCAGCCAGGATTCGCTGTGAAAGCCAGACGTGAACATGCATGATTCAGGGGGTCCCATGAAGCCACCCCCTTTATCTGCCCCTAGCCCCACTCCAGCACCACCGCTTGGGTTGATAGTGAGTCTCCCGGAGGCTTCTGTTGACAGCAAAACCAAAAATGATCAGGGCCACATTCCCAGCTACTAACACCTAGTGTGGGATTCACTTCTGGGTCCCCAGGCTGAGCGCCGAGAGTGACAGGGGACACACCGAGGGAGAGAAGCATCCCAGAGCAGGTGTGGGTGGGAGGGCAGCAGGGGAGGTGCTGCTGCCCAAGCCGTTGTGTTGGTCAGTGCTGTGTGTTCGGAGTAGGAAGGAGACCATGAAGGAGACAGTGGCCGGAGATCACAGAAGCAGTGGGGAAGGAGGCTAGTGCCAGGTGAGCCGCCCTCAGGAATGCAGGAAAGGGGGAGTGGACCTGAAGCCCCTGCCTGTCCTGCAGAGAAACTACGTCCCCTCCTCGTGCCTTTCCTGACATTGCCTTGGGTCCCCAGGGTGTCTCCCGGCCCTTCTGGCAATGTGCAGTCAGTCATCTGAGGGTCCGGGCCTGGGTGCTGGCAGTCAGTGAGAGAGTCCACAGCGGACCCCTGACGAGCCATCGGGGGAGGGGCAGCGGGCATCTCTGGTGTGGTTGTGCAGGTTGTGTCCTGGGAGGGTGTCTAGCCGCCGGGATGAGTGGGGCCTCTGCTTACGCTGCTGTCCCCCTGGCGTGAGGCTGCGTCTGCCCAAGCAAAGGGCATCCTCTGCTAATCCACACAGAGGCTCCCTACAGCCCAGCTGCACCATGATCCGGGCCTCCAGAGAGGATGGAAAGCCCAGAGAAGAGGGAAGGCAGCTGCCGTGGGGGACAGGGGAGAGGCCCCGTCAGTGGGAGGGAAAGGTGAGGACCAGTGTTACCCACTTCATGACTGCTGGGCGGGCACAGGTTTATCTGTTTACTCCACCGCAAGGCACGCCGTCTGTAGATGAAGGGAGGCTCTCCTCATTAACATGGAAGTAATTAGCCTGTTGATGTTACTATGCTCAGTGTCTAAATATTGTTAAATAAAACATTTTATTGCTGATAATTATCCAGAGATCACAGAGAACACGGGGCTCCTGCCAGCAGCAGGGACACGCTTGCAGTCACACAGCGAGCTCCAAGTGTTGACTCTGCTGCCACTGTCCCCTGTCTGGGGTCTCCTGCGGGCCTCAGCTGGGCGGCAGCTCCCTGACAGTCCCAGGTGAAGAGTGCCCAGATAAAGCGCAAATTATTCTCCGTGGTCAGACCCCGGAGTATGTGGGTGACAAACACAGTGACATTGTTTCCTTGAGTGAGTCTTGTTTTCCATACGTGGGTGGAATTCCAGACTTGAGAATTCTGCATCCAGACTTCATAGATTTTTTTTTTTTTTGTCTGATTGAGACAACACAACTAATGATAAGGAACAATACTTGCCTGGCTTCTCAGCTCCAAAAGGCTCTGGGTCAAAACCTGACCTCTAAGGGATTGGAGCAGATCCAACAGCAACTACCATCTTCTCTCGTCAAGCCGGACCACAGGCTCCACAAGACCAGCTTTCTTTTAGCTTCTGGAGTGTGGAAATAGAGCAGATGTGCCTGCCTACTAATGTGCTGTAGGATGGAACCACTCTCCAGGCTTATTGAAATCAGATGTCCAGCCCTCAGAGCTGCCCTGCAAACAGATGGTGCCTCCAGCAAGCGCCATCACGTTGGAAAATTACAAGAGCCATGACTCCCTCTCCTCACTGCCATGTAAAACTCCGTTTTTACCAACTGGGCAAGAGAGAAAGGCCATCTCTTCTTTGTCACACTCTGAGGGCATAAGCCTGGGTCGAAAGAAAGTACCTCTAGATAGCTAAAGTAGGTATAAAAACTTTAGATACCACAGACAGTTCTAGAAGGATGTGCTCTACATGGTGATATTAGTTATCTCTGAGTAGGTGGGATTAGAACAAAAAACAGGATGGCAAACCTGGAATTGTGCATACTTGTTTGAGAAAATTCCACTCGATCCCCAAAGACTTTTCCAAGGTTTCCTGAGGTTATGAGGAAATTTTTTTTAATGCAATATCCTTCAAGATAAATTTATCTTAAAATTCTAGCTAGTTATTAAACTATTTCTGTTGCTGTAAGATTTAGAAGTTTAATCTAAGTGGCATTGACTTTCTTTGAGATTTTTGAGGTTAAAATTACGTGATCTGGGTAGAACATGAAGTTGGTGTGAGTTTGTTGGTTAGCTGGTTGATTTTTTGAGGTTTGCTTTAGCAAATACATAGCACGTATGCAGCCTCGGTTTCCTCCTCTGTGCACAAAGCAGACCTGGAACTACTGTGAGTATTAAGTGAGGTCGTCTATTTGAGGTATTTATAATCCATAGCGCAGACCAGATATTTGATAACTTTTAGCTATTGTTAGCCATATATATGAAAATGAACTATATTCGTTTGAATGAAATGAATACACATAAAGATGACACCAGGGGTACCTGGGTGGCTCAGTCATTAAACGTCTGCCTTCAGCTCAGGTCATGATCCCAGGGTCCTGGGATGGAGCCCCACCTTGGACTCCCCACTCAGTGGGAAGCCTGATTCTCCTTCTCCCACCCTCCCGCTTGCATTCCCTCTCTCGCGTTCTCTCTGTCAAATACATAAATAAAATCTCTCTCTCTCTCTCTCTCTTTTTTTTTTAAAGCTGACACCAAGAGCTACAGAAAATAAGTGGGCAAAAGAGCAGATATCGAGTGTCTTCTTTCTGAATTGGACTCATTTGAAAGAGATGTGAGTGTGAACCAAATACCCAGGGCCAGCTCAAGCATTCCAGCCTCCGTGTAATGCTTAATTTGGTGAGGCTGGAATTTAGCCCCACAAGGAATCTTAGAGATAATCAGACCAGATCATTTTACAGGTGAGGAAGCTGAGCCCAGAAGTGGGATGACTTACCTGATGTCACAGAGTAACAGAGACAAGACTGGACCCTGGGGCACTGACTGTTATTGGTGCATCCCTCACACCGGCAGATGATTTCTCAGATTTTCTACTGTCTGATCGTAGATGACACTGACTCCCCACACCAGTGGGCCTTATACCACTAGTAATAGCACACAGCAGGCGGCCCAGCCTGGGCATATAGTAGGTACTTGGTAAATGGTTTGCTAATCCAATTCAACAGTGGTTTTGCCCTCTGATGTGTCGGGTACATGCTCTACACTGGAAGGGACAGGAAGCTAAATAAGATGGTCTCTGCTGTCAGGAAGCTTCCAGAGACTTACCAGGGAAGGCATAGCAGGGAACGAGGGGGTAATCTCAGTGAGGGGAGACTTATTTAATTTCCTCTACAGAAGACTGAAGGTCAGAAGTCAAGTCACATAATAAGCCTCCCTGTACTGCTTCTCCAGGCTCCTTATCCCAGACAAGTTCCAAAGCTAGATATTTCCAAAATGTATACTTACAGCACTTGACCTCTTCCTTTAACTCCAGATTTCTATGTCAGCTGCCTACTCGGACTTTCCACTTGTGTGTCCCATAGGGATCTCATATTTAACATGTCCAAACCTAAACTTTTGATTCTGCCCCCGAAACCTGCCCCTTCCACAATGTTCTCCACCCAGCTGGAAGCCGAGCCATCCTTGATTCTCCTCTACCTCATAGTCCAGTAGGGAATTTATTTGCCTCTCTCCTTCCATATATGTTGCTCACGGTGTCCTCTCATCTCCCCTACATTGTTGTCCTAGCCCTGACCACCACCACCTCTTGTCCAGATTATGACAGCCTGCACCTGGGCAGTCTTCTTGCTTCTTCTGTTCCTGCTCTCCACCGTGCAGGCTCAGTCAGAGTGCTCCTTTAAAAATGTATCACCTCGGGACGCCTGGGTGGCTCAGTTGGTTGGGCAGCTGCCATCGGCTCAGGTCATGATCCCAGCATCCTGGGATCGAGTCCCACATCGGGCTCCTTGCTCAGCAGGGAGCCTGCTTCTCCCTCTGCCTCTGCCTGTGCTCATTCTCTCTGACAAATAAATAAATAAATAAATAAAATCTTAAAACAAACAAACAAACCACTTTAAAAAAAAATGTATCAGCTCATGTCACTTTCCTATTCAAACCCTTCTAATGGCTTCCTTTTCCTTTAGAATAAAGTCCAAAGTCCTACCTGTACCCGTAAAGTTCTAGGAAAGCTGGCCATGTTTGTGTCTCAGAGCTCATCCTCTGTACTCTCCTGGGCAAACACTCTGCCCCAGCACGTTCACTGTTTTCCACCAAGCACACTCCTGCCTCAGGACCTTTACACTGGCCATCCTCTCTACCTAGAATGTTCTTCCCACATTTCTTCATAGCTCTCTCCCATACTTCATGCAGATCTCTTTGTAAGAGAGACGTCATCAGAAAGACCTTACCCTGACCGAACTAGCACTTCCCTGACTTAAAATTCCCAAGCCTTGCCATGCCTTGTTTTTTTCCAGCACTTATCACTGACTGACATTTTCTTGGATTTTTTTTTTTAGTTCTCTGTCTAACCGACTAGAATTTAAGCTCCCTGAGAGCAGAGCACTTTTCCACTCTGTTCACTGCTGTATCGGCATATCCAGAGCAGTGTCTTGCCACATCATAGGTGTTCATTATATGTTTGCTGTGTAAGTGAACCAACAATATACCTCCATTCCGTGTCTCTGTGCAGTTGTTCGCGTACTTCTCTTACTACCCCGACTACACCAGCCTCATTCCCCTCTGTGATTCCAGTAGCTCCAACCGTGGTGCACCTGCACGGAACAGGTGCTCGCTATACATTTGTTGATTTAAGTCGAACAATTGCCAACCACTAGCCACAAATTATGTGACTTCTCTCCAGTTCATGTCATCTACAAGAGACATTTTGCCCAAAGGCTTTGTTCGTTTTCCTGAGAGATGGTCCCAGCGTTTCATTAGATCTTGGGCAGCAACTCTGGGGGGAAGGCACAGCACAAATGGGGCTTTGTGTGACGGAGAAAACAGGGAGGTGCAAACACAGCACAGCTCTCTGCAGCGACCTTTGGCCAGGCCTGTGCATGGAGAGCCAAGCTCCGGGGAAAGCAGCTGAAGCAAATGGGACCAAAGGAGCTGATTAGACCTGAGCCACGAGGGTACAGTGTCGGTCGGTGTTGGAGGGGAAGGGTAAACCACACAGCCACCGCGGCACTGCGCAGAAAAACCTCGGTGAGTCAGACACACCAGGATCTGTGCTCCTGTCTTCTTCCGCTGCCCTTCCACAGCAACTGACAGCTCGGTTCCTGGGCTTTGAAGTCGCATCTGTCCGTTCCCTTGGGGGTAAGGAACTGGGCCTTTTGGCAATGCCACCCTCAGACTCCCATGTCGGTGAGGCTGGGCTGAGGCCCCTTCCCAAGGACCCGCACCTTTGGAAGGCATCCAGAAACAAAATTCAGGATTATAAGTTGGGATAGAACATGACACGATGTACTAAGAATGATTTTACAATTTTGTCTTAAAATCAAAGCTACTTGCGAAAATGGATTTAGCTCTGCCTCAACTGTATCCTCAGGCTCAAATGTTTAAATAGAAATAAGTCACAAAATGTGTCACTGTCTGCTTGTGTTTTCTCCTGGTGGGAGCAGAATGTTACTCAGCCCTCCAGTTCACCGTCAATTATTTTTAAACTGCTTTGTCTTTTAATAAAAACCCTTTGGGATCTGGAAAGCTTGTTTCGAAAGTTGATGAGAAAAGGAAAAAACAACTATACATTTGAAATGTATATGAAAGGGACAAAAGGGAAAGCTTTTAATAAGGTAAAGAAACTTAATATGCTATGTTCTTTTGCTTTTACCTTTTTAGTGGATTGGTGCCCGTAAGTGATCCTTGTAATTGGAAGCTGTGCAAGGAAACCCACCGAAATCAAAGCAAGGGCAGATTTACAGGAAAACAAGCAGCAGCTGGTCCAGATCATCTAGGGCTCTGGGGCCAGAAATCTGCTGAGAATTTATCAAGCCCAATTGAGCAGTTCAGGGCAGAAGACATTTAAAAAATAAAAGTACAAGCCCACTGGGAATATTAAGAATAGATTCATCCAAATTTTTGAAAAATGTGCATCCAGGGCTCGAGCTATTACAACAAGCCAAAGCAGGATTCGAGAAACCAGGACTGCAGAGGCCGCTCGGAAAAGCCACTTAAGGGCGACGTAAAAAATATCCTGGTCTGCCCTTCATACAGGCCTGGCTTGGAGGGACAGGACTTCCTTTCTCCTCTCTCTAGAAAATCTCCAAATGCTCATTTTTGAGACTCCATCGTACTGGTTATCAAAGCATTGGTCAGTTCGAGAAGCCATTCTCTTTAGATGGTGTAGCTTATTCTCAAAGTGAATTTTTTGGTATATGGATCCAAATTTATGTTACTGAATCTTCAGCAAAAAGAATGTTTCCATGATCAAGTAAGATTGACCTCACGTAAGTGAATCGTTTCAGAGATTCTCAGTGTATATTGGCACGCGGAACGCTTTAATAAAGATAGCTGTTTCCAGGGACACCTGGGTGGCTCAATTGGTTGGGCGGCTTGCCTTTGGCTCAGGTCATGACCCCAGCGTCCTGGGATCGAGTCCCACATCGGGCTCCTTGCTCGGCAGGGAGCCTGCTTCTCCCTCTGCCTCTGCCTGCCACTCTGTCTGCCTGTGCTCGCTCGCTCTCCCTCTCTCTCTGACAAATAAATAAATTTAAAAAAAAAGATAGCTGTTTCCAACCCAGCAATTCTGACATACATTTGACCCTGGAACCCTTATTTGACCAAATCTCTTTGTACATTCTGGGGTGGGAAACACTGGTTTAGACATCCCTGTGACTTTAAGGCCGAGATCAAGGTCCACTTCTTATTCAGATCATTCATTTGCTTCTTAAGTGGATGTTAATTTAATGGATCCTACAGGTCAGGCTCTGTCTGGACACCGAGATAGATACAAAGAAGAAAGTGTCTAGGTTCCTGCGTTCTGTTAGCTATCAATGTAATGGGAAAGATAGATGTGAAACATCAACAATTTCTCGTGATACAGTCTTCTCTGAACCCCAGTGCTGCTGACAGTCTATACAACACGATTTAGGAGCGAAGTTACTCCCTGAACATTTCCCGTGCACTGGTGCACTGGTCTTATCTTTTCCCTATGTTGTTTGTATTTGAAGGCAAAGCTCATACTTTATACTTGTCTAGTATTTATGGTACCGAGCATGGAATTGGACACAGTACTACAATTCAGTGAATGCTAGTTGGTTGATTAAAGACTAAACCAAATGAAAACAAACAACAAAGACTAACCCAGGTGATTCCTCAGTCCTTTTAAGTTTTGCAGAGTGCCCAAGAGTCTTTGTCGAATATTTGTACAACCCTATGTGTATAAATTACGGGGAGCCATAAGAATATTGAATAATTCATGCCTCTAATTTTCCAGAAGCTGTCTTAATGCCATAGAAGTAAGAAAATTAGTCTGGGCTACTCCACCAAAGAGGCAAGCCACAGCAAACTAAAGCAATTTACTCCCTGCTTATAGACATATCTTAAGTGTTAAAATTTAGTGATTTGACCTTGTAATCGGAAAACAGCCAAGTTTCTAACTTGACATATGGGAATCCCGAGACTCAAGTGAACATTTAGCTATTCATCGTAGAATTTAACACAGATTAGGGTTAGCCACAATTGGTAACACTTGGGGAGTTGTTAATTTCTTGTTGGCAATTTCGCTGTAAACTCCCTTCATAAATTTTAGATTTAAACTTGGCATTGTCATCTAGATTTTATGCACATTTATTTGATTTACATATGCTGAGTGGTTCCTAATTTTATGATCAGTCAACAGACAGCACCTCGGATGCTTTATATATTTCAGAATTGTTCAGAACCACAAAAGTGAATTTCCTAAGTGAGCTGGGAAGTGAATTTAATGGGGAGAAGTTGCATTGACTTCTATTATGATATGGCACAGCTTCTCAACCCATTTTGGTCCAGATGAGTGTTTGTTGTGGTAGGTGGTCTTGGGTGCTATAGGATATGTAGCGTCATTCATGTCCTCTGCCTGCAAAATTCCAGGAGCAACCTCCCCCCACCCCGTTATGACACCAGAAATATCTCCATGTGTTGCCAAATGCCGCCTTTTTTGGGGTTGTGGGGTCAAAACCATCCCAGCTTGAGGACCACAGATGATAAAAGGATCCCTGGTGGTTAAAGTCAGTTCCAGATTTTTTTTTTTTTAATTTTGTGGATTATCTGTTAGTATGTACCCAGAGAACGGAAGCTAACACTCCCTGTGCTTTGGAATGAGATAATTCCTTTTTCTAGCCTGTGTGACTTAGGACAAGTTACCTAACTTTCAGAGTCTTAGTTCCCTTGCCTGATTGATGAGTATAAGTGAGCAGTCATCGAAAAGCCTCCAGTATAATACCTAGCAAGGGGTAGGCGTGTGTTAAGTGTTAGTAGCTCCCTTCCTCTACCGGCCACTCCCCTTGACTCCTCTTTCCCCAAAGCCATGGGTGAACACAATCCAGTGATATGCACAACAGATAGCTTGGTGTTTTGTTTCCAATTTTTTCCTTCCATAGAATAGATAATCAAGAGCTGACCCTTTATCCAAACCTTATGTGAGCCTCAGAGGATGGAACCGCCTGAGTCAATAACTAAAGGAGAATCTGAGTCCTCAGCCTTTGCATTCATGCCCAAGAACTGCCAAATAGAGGGAGTGTGTCCACACACATCGGAACCATTTGTGTGTTTCTTATTCTCTGTTCAACGTGATAAAACTATACGAGTAAAGAAAGAGGCTGCTCACGGATTGAGCGTGTCCCGGATGCCCACCTCCCCAAAGGCATGGAATGAGCCCGGGCTAGGCACCGCGGGGGTAACACTGACATGGGAGCATGTCTGGTATCGCCCAGCACCCGAGGGGTTTACAGAAAGAACAGATGGAAAGGTTTATGGACTTTATTTTCACTATAAAGGCATTATAACAACACTACAAACATTTGCAGTATCGGAGAGAACAGAAGGAAATCACCCAAAGTTCTCACACTCAGTACAACTGTTTTCATTTTATGTACTTACTTCCAGGGCTGGTCTGTCCACACGTGACTTCAGGTATCGTCTTCTCTAACCTGTCCCCCACCTGCCCCCGCCACCCAGTTCACACTAGATACCCAAGCGTCCCCCTGCTCTGTTCTTATTGTCTTCACGGTTTTCCTATTTAATGACTACAGAGAAATTCTTGAAAAAGGTTTTCCATAATGTCACTAATTAACCAGTCCATTACTGAAGAACACTTGGCTCCTGATTTTGCAGTTATAAATCACTGAGGGAAAAAAAAGTCATGAATATAGCTTTTTCCCTTTTAGGATCACTTTCTTAGGATCAAGTCTCCAAAGTGGGGTTTCATAGGTAAAAATCCATAAATACTTCTGCAGTTTTCAATATAATATTGTCAAAGTTTTGTGATAACATCGTTCTGATTATAAAAGTGATCAGTGACTCACTGCAAAATATTTAGAAAATATTGGAAAATATCAAAAATAAAAATCACGCATAATCCCTTTAACCCAACCGCTGCCCACATGTGTTGGATTTCCTTCTAGTGGTTTTTCCCGTGTCTGTCTTTAATATGTGTATCTATTTAAAATTAGTTTTCTTATGACAACAAGAGTGGGCTTTCTAAAGGAGCAGTTACACATGTTACTAGCCTCAACTAAGACAGATGAGTAATTCATGTGTGTATCGGAGGGGTCTTGTCTGAGTCTTGTCTGGGGCTACCCTCATTGTTTCAGTGCACCTGAAGCCTCCCTATTGCCCACCTTCTGTTAAAGGCCATCTCCCTGCCAAAAGGACCCTTCTCTAGCATTCGGCATTCTTATCAGAGCCTTGCTGCACTCTTGCCGGGGCGTATTCTAAAATCAGCGTGCGAGAGGTCTGTGAGGTGTTGAAAGACAGACCTTCAAAAACCCCTAAGGAAGGTGCCTGGGTGGCTCTGTTGGTTGAGTGACTGCCTTTAGCTCAGGTCATGATCTCAGAGTCCTGGGCTCGAGCCCCATGTTGGACTCCCGGCTCAGTGGGAAGTCTGCTCCTCCCTCTTCCCCCCTGCTCACTCTCTCTCTCTCTCAGATAAATAAATGAAATCTTTAAAAAAAAAAAAACCCTAAGGAAGACCCCACATTGGAGAATAACATAATGCCCCCAATAAGTCCAACCAGCTAGTTTTCCTCCAGTGTGAGAACAGATCGCTTTCTCTGGTTGGATCTCAAAGGGGCCATCCATTTAAACATGCAAATCCCTGACAGTAAAATCACACACGGGCTCCCAGAATGAGAGGTCAGTGGGAGCTAATGCTGATGGAAGGATGGTCTCCATCACGTGTGCTCATCTGATGGAGTGATGTAAAGAATCAGCCTCACTATTAAATCATTATCCATTCTCTCTCCCCCTTTCCTTCCTCCTCCTTTGTCTTCATTCGCCTTGTTTATAACTGAGTCCACACAGGTTTGTTGTAAGGAGAGGCCATTACAGTTATTCAGTCTGACTTGAATATGGCTTGTGATGGGATTCTAGCTCAGTGGGCCATGCATCCCTTTCTCTGGATGTCTGGAGCCACCTCATGTGGAGGTGGGACTGGCTTCTCCTCCAGTTCTGCCCATTCATCCCAACTGCATCCCTGGGAGCGATGGAGAGCAGCTCTTCTCCCTCTCCCCTTGAAAGCCTTCCTGAGTCTGTAATTTCTCCAAGTCATCCAGTCATTTCTGTTCTGGAGTGGTTTCCAGATGCCTCACCTTTCTGGTCTGCCTTTAATGCTTGCCGTGCGGATGAGAGGAGCGTCGTGGGTCCCCTCTGTTTGCAGACTGCCTGAGCCCAGTAATGGAAATGGCAGGGCACCAGCAGAATGGTGGAAGCCAGTCTCTCTGCAGCCCGAGCTCCCGCAGCCTGCATTCCAGATTTATGCATGGCACCTGGGGAAGCAATGATGCAAGCCAATGTGAAGTCCAAGTACATCATCATTTATCTGTGTTTGGATTTGGTTTGGGGTTTTATTAATGACAGAGGATTTGATTAAACAAAGTTTACACTATAACCAACTCCAGCTGGATCCAAGCATCAATGGGAAGCCCCAATTCTCCTGATATTGTCCTTCTGTCCTTTTCCCTCACAATTTCTCTTCCAAGTCATTTTCTCTGAATCTGATAATGGTGAGGTCATTTAATCTCATTTATTTTAAGGGCCAGTCTGGCACTCCCAGCACGGCGGCTCTGTGTTGAAGGATTTTGTGTTGAAGATGTTGTGTACCCTGGGATGTGGCCTTATCCTAACCTATGGAATGAAATCACTGTGTCATCCTGCCAAGGCAATGTTATCATTGGGTTTGGGCTCAAATTTGGAATCTTTCCAGCAAAACTCATATTCTAATAGACTGTTGATTGAAACGTTGTCAGGATTATCTTGTAAGGTTACCGGAAGCCAGTTCAGTGAAGTCTGGGTTCTTTCGGGGCGGGGGGCGGGGGGGCTTGCTAATTATAAATGCCTCCGATTACCTGTTGCTTGGGCTTTTCCTCTAGGCTGAGGAGTGTGAGTCTGTGATTCGGGCAGGGATTCCTTCCACCTCCCTACAGCTGAGGCTGAGGCCATCTTCAGAGTGTTCTATCAGTCTCTCTCTTTCTTCCATCCCCTGCTCTCTCTGGTTCCTCTCCAGCCTTCTCTCCCTCTCCTTGCTGTTGCTCCTTTACCCTGTGGGGCTCCTTCTTCATCCTCCCTCCCTGTCTCGATTGCTTCCTATGATACCGTTGACTTTGGAACTGCACATGTCCACTTACATGTGGACTTTTCTTGGTGAACACAGTACAGCACTGTAAACGTATTTTCTCTTCCCTCTGATTTTCTTAAGGACCTTCTCTTTTCTCTAGCTCACTTTATGGTTAAGAACACAGTATGTGATACAGGTAACATATGGGATATGTGTTAATCTACTGTTCATGCTCTTGGCAAGGATTTTGGTCAACAGGAGGCTATCAGTGGTTAAGTCCCGGGGGAGTCAAAATTTCGTGTGGATCTTCAATGGCATGAGGGGTCCGTGCCCTTAACCCCCACCTTGTTCAAAGGTGGGTTGTGGCTCTATCTTTCTCAGGCCCCTTCGTCAGTTTCCCTCGATGAAGATGTCAGGTTTCCCAAGGTTAGGGCGAATCCCAGCTCACTTCATTAGTCCTACAGGTGTTTGGCTGGTCCGACCCCATCTGTTCAGGACTCATCTGTTCATGCCACAAACACCCCTCAGACTCCAGCTGATGGGAAATGAGAAAGGCGTTTTCTCCCTCTGCCCCTGACCTGGGCTCGGCCCCAGGCTGGCCTCTAATTGGAAACAGCAGGTCCAGCACCAGAGCCAGACCTGTCCTGGTGCCAGCATTATTCAGAGCCCCCATGGTGCCTCGTGGGGATTGGGCCAAGCCACTTAATTCATGGCCAGTGTGTGCCATTCTGATGTGTCTGCCAAAATGTCGCTGTCGGCCCGTAGGCGACAACCGTTGCTCACTGGTGAAGAGCCTTCCTGTGCTTTGCACTTTCCTGCTCATGCTATTCTCGAGAAGTTAAAAGACGACAGAGACCCTGGGTCCTTTAAAGAGGGCTTCGGGAGGCAGCAGGCCTGGGGGCTAAAGAGACTGTCCGATTTTCACCCCAGAGGGTCAGACGGAAACCCCCGATCTCGTGCACACATAGCAGCAGCATGATTCCTCCTAGGTATTCTGTTTTTCATAGTGGGAGTTTCTCATTCGTCTCAGAATAAAACCATTTCACCTTTTAACAGTGAAAACAACCATGTCTGCTTAAAAAAACAAACAAACAACAAACAAACCAAAAGAAACACCAAAAAACAGGAAAAAAAATAAAAAACAAAAAACACTGTTGGTAACTCAACTCTTTTTTTTTTTTTTTTTTTTGCCTTTTGATTGACTTCTGTTGTATAAATAGTCACTGCTGAGAGCTTGAAGCCTGGACAGTTGGACCCTGATTGAGTAATTCACACAGTTCTGGGAAATAAAGTCAACAATTCACAGGCTGAATCCACTTTGGAACGCTTATGCACCAAGGACCCTTGATATTCGATCTCTTTGCATTTCTGTTCAGTGTTTATTGCTTTCTACCCATCCCTCAAACCAAAGTTATAGCTTGGTAATTTCTTGTTTTAGAAAGTGACAAACAGAGCAGGCAGAGAAAACACTGTATATTTTGGACTAAAAATGAAATCATTAGGGTAAGTTTCTATTCTTAGTGACTGGAATTTTACTCTGGTTCTGATTAAGCTCAACAATGATATTATATTTGATGTTTTCCTGTAAATGTATGAGATGGTTTTCTATTGCATGTCCATGAATGGAAATATTAACAGACTCCACTTGGCCCCATCAGCCTCTGGCTTGGTCTTCACACCCAAAAAGCCAACCAGCAGAGAATCATATCCCAGCCCAGAGAGAGGAGTTCCTGTCTTGCCTGTGGCTATTGTTCATGGTCTCACAATTAAGAGTAAAATCATACCCAGAAAATGTATGAAAGTAAGTGGAATAGCTACATTCCAATGTCTATAAATTACTCAGGAAGAAACAACTGTACAGTCTAAGCATCCATCTTCTGTGCCTCCATTTTTTTTAAGATTATCTTATTTTGGCAGGGGTGGGGTAGGGGTAGAGGGAGAGAAGGAGAGAGAATCTGGAGCAGACGCCACGCTCAGCAAAGAGCCCAATGGGGGACACGGTCTCACGACCCTGAGATCCTGACCTGAGCCAAAACCAAGAGTTGGAGCCACTGTGCCGACATTTCTGTCAGAAGAGTTGGTCTTTCCAGAGTCCATTTCTTGGTGGTTAGAGTATGTCAGCGAGGAGGGAAGAATGGTTTATGGGTTCCCTAGGGATTGTGAACAATGAGAGGCTTCTGACAGACAGGTGGAGAAGTCTGGGTTTTTATAAATAGAAAATTATAGATGTCAGCATTAGATTTTTAAAAGCAGGTAGGTAAATTTGGGAATAAAAAGTACGTGAGAAGTAATGGAATGGGTACCTCCACCTATCCATCACCCATAGCACAGAAGCAGAAATTGACACTCAGTGCAAAACCCAGAGGATGAAGCTCTCGCTCCTTTGAATGGTCAGGTTTGTGAGCAATCTAGAGCAGGTGTGGAGGAGGGTACCACAGAGCAAGAGGCCCCGGGTTCTTGGGTGTCACACCACCCACTAAGCCGTGTCACCTTGCACTTGTCCACCTCATGCTGAGCTGAAGTTACCTTATCTGTAAAATGGGGATAATACTGAGCTCAGAGATTTCTAACAAGTATTTTAAAAGATAATATATGGAAAGCCCTCAGTAGCGTGTCTGGCACATAAGACACCATGAATGTTCCACATTATTAGTGATGGTAGGTGTATTCACTTCCAACCCATAGTTTATGTGAAGTACTTATAATATTTTAATACATATTTTAATGTTACATTACATTTAATCTTACACCTAGCATAGAGGTAATTCTGTCTTTATGAATGCCTCTCAGACAGCCTAAGGGAGAGGCCCAAGGGGAATCTTGGGGTACTTCTATGCCACTCCTGCCCTTTTCCCTCCCCACCTCAAGCCCAGACTCAAATTTCCAATGTTGGTGTACTCACCCTTGTGGCTGAGGAAGAAGCATGCCAGGGAGTTGGCCAAGCCTCCTCCTGGGACAACTGGCAGGCCCCTTCTCCTCCTGGCACAGAAGGTGGGGAGAGAGCCATCCTTGGACTCTGAGGGAACTCCTCTCTTACCAGTGGGAGCCAATCACTACTATGGAATGGGACTAGTCAGAGGAGTACCTCCTTCCGGAGATTGACGGGAGGGGTCAGGGAGAGCTTTCTGTCCCTGCAGGGGCCTAAATACAAAGTCCACTTGTCTTCGGATGTGAGGAAACAGAAACTCTCAAAGATGTTGGCAAAAACTGTACACTTATCCTTACTACAATGCATTAGGCAAATGGGAGAACCTGCCTTATTTACCTTTGTGAATTTGTGTGTGCATGTCTAGAATGTCCTTGGGACCATCATGGATATTCCTCTTTTGAGGTGATTTTATCAAGGTCAAAACTGAATAATGTTGTCATCTACACTATTGGCTGTACAAAGATAAAAGCAACAATAAGACAACAAAATCTCAGGAGAATGAAGGGGCGGGGGGCGGGGGGAAGCAGCTTCCAAAATAAGTACTGGGAAACATATAATGGAACAGACAGGAAAGCAGGAATACTAATTTCTAGACCCAGCTCTATTCACCACTCCATCGGAAGTTCTATGGACCTGAACAATTCATTTAACTACTCTGGAGAGAATAGATGACCCCCAGGCATGCCTCTCTTCTGGTTCTGCTGATTCTATTGACAGACTAACAGGAGGTCTTGGGGAACATTGGCCAGACTTCCCTGACTCCAGAAAGTTCTTTAAGCCTTTCATGGTGGGTGGTGGTGGTCATGGTGATGGAGGAGGCAGTAGTCATGGTGGTGGAGTGGGTTGGAGAGAACGCTGCCATGCTCCATGGGTCTGAATGAGAGACATGACTGGGACAGATGCTGTGATGGGTTTTGAGAAGTGGGCAGAGTGGTGGGCAGTGAGGCACTAGGACTTAATGGGTCCAAGTGCACAGGTCCAAGCCTGTAACTCCCTGTGCCTTTCAAGAGGATTCCTCTACATGGGACGGCGCAAGCAAAACAGACATGCTGAACCAGACAGATACACACTATTCTCCTGGTTGTGACTTTGTGGGGCTGAGGTGAGGGGGATTGTTTGTTGAAATTTTTAAATTTGTTTTAGTTTTACATTTTTATTTATTTTCTTTTTTTATGCTACAGAATAGTTCAAATCTGTATTTTGGGAATATGGAGAAGAATTCTGTGGAGAGAAGGAAAAGTTGAAGCACTTAAATCGAGAGCCGGGACTGCACGTGGACAGAGTGTAGGCATAGAGGAGAGCCCTTCTTGCACAGAGCAGACCACAGTCTGGCTCAGGCAGAGTTTAAAAACAGCCGAGGTTAATGCATAATTCCACAGGCTAGGGAGGCGCCCTGGGACAGAGGTGAGAGCCAGAGCCAGGCCTGGTGGCTGGGGCCCAGAAGGAGCCAGGACAGCCAAGTGTCCTCTTTACTGAGGACAAAAGGTGACATATTCTAGACTAGACTAGACTAGACGTCCACCATGATGGTGGATGAGTCCCTGGAAGGCCTGAGAGGTGCAGCTCCCTGCACAGACAGAGGCCTGGCGCCAGGAACCCAGAGGATTCACAGAGAAAGGAGTGAAGTACTAACAAATGGTTTTCATTATCATCACACAGCCTCCACCCTCGGTCTTTATGTGTGTGCTTTGGTTTTTTTCTCTTTTTTTCATCTTTTCCTGGGTTGTAACTAAACAATGAGGTGATTGCCATCCCACTGGATTGCACAATAGAACCAGTGGCTGAGATGGAGCATAGCTTTCCCCAAATAAATTCTGGACAAGAGACATGAGCAAGCTGGAAAGAAGGAGTTGATTCAATACCTGTATATACTTTTTAGCAGTGGTGATGGAGGCGGGATGAGGGTCCTGGGAGAGCTAAGACTCTTAGTTCCTTAGCAGTGCACCTGTCAGCCCACCAATAGGACATTCTCCTTCTTCAGTGAAGTGTCACCAAAATGAAAGGGGGGCTGACCCAGTGATCCAGGAATATAAATTGGGACCACTTGCTCTTTACCAATATAATAGGAAATAATGATTTACTTTGAATAAGCTGGTGCAGCTGTGGGAAGAGTTTTCAGTTTTGTTCAATAAAGATATCCTAAGTGCCTACTCTGGGACAGCCCGTGGTTTGAAAAACACCAAAGACCTCAAGAAGTCAACACTCAAGCAGATGCCACCATTTGTTCCCAACCCCTTGGAAACCTGAGCATCAACTGAACCGCGAGGATACCTCCGTTTTGTAGTCTCCTTGTGATTCACCCTCCCAGTGAGGCAGCGATGACCCTAAGCAAAGATGCTATCAGGTCTATGGGGCCTGGCCCATTTTCCTGATGGCCCAAGAGCACTGTGCTCCCCAAATTGTACTCAGGGCGAGAGTGGCTTCCTCCCTCTGACTGCCACGTGGCTGTAGAAAATGGATCACTCCAAAAACAAATGTTTCAGTTCGTTACTCAGCAGTTTTGTTGGGAAATGATTGCAGATAATCATCTTGTAGCTGCAGACGGAGCGTTTTATGCTTGCTCAGACGGGGCTACTGAGCATGCGCGTGGCCGGCCCTTCCAGCCAAGACTGGGGCAAACAGCAGGATCCATCCTGTGGAAGACGGCCGATGGGGACGTGAGATGGACGCAAGGCATTGCTTTCACTTCCGCGCCCAGCCTGCTGATAACTCACTGCTGAGTTCTGGCTGGATGTCTTTAATGATAATCATTAAAATGCCTGATCTTGATGTAGGACGAACTAGGTGCCTGGCTCTGGGCAAAATGCTCCTTCTGTTTAATCCTCTCAATAACCCCACGTGGAAGATAGGATTATTATGATTTTGGAGGGGCGACACCAAGTCACAGAGAGGTTAAGGCACTTGCTAAAGGTCACACAGCCGATGAGGGGTAGGACTGAAATGCACCCAAACCCGGGCCAAGGGAAGGATCTGGACTGTAGAATCACTGGTGGCCCTTTCTTTACAGCTCTTGCAGTCTGTCATTATGTAAAATCACAACTGAGATTCTAAAATAAATTAGTTTATAGTTCTTTGGATCTTAAACATCTGAATTTACTTTTAGAAATAGCAGGATGCATGGCTGGTGTGTGTGTATGCACACAGGCACATGCGTGGGTGCGCGTGTGTGGTAATCGAGTGGGTGAAACTGTCTGCCCTCATCTGTGGAATTTCTAATTACCCACAGTCTTCTGGGTCCCAAGAGATGGATGCGTGCTGTGAGTCTCTTGTTAGCTCTGGACTAAATTGCAGCAGGGCAGACTTTTCCTTTTGTTCATGATGTCATGGGCAAGTAACACCTAAAAGAAGAAACACTGGATTGGGAATGTTCTCAAATATAATTACATGAGAATCAAGGGACTTTTGAAGGGACAGCCGGTTTTCATCTCCTCTGACCTTTTTCCTAAGGTAATGAAAGAGCTAGATGAAACTCCTTCAAATAAGCTGAAAAAATGCACGTCAAACACCCTTGTTATAGTTAGCCACCCCAGTGATGTCCCGGCATCCTCCATCAAGGATATACGTTACCGTGCAATAGGAACCCGCTCCGGACTGGGATAGTTAAAGCCGTACACAGGAAGCAGCTAGAACAGCATAAAGCCCCCTGACAAACACACACATGGAAGTGAATTCTTCATTTCCAGCTCTTATCTTAGCCTCAGGTTCCCTAGGATTTGCCTGTGCTGCATGCCTGGGCAAAACAGGGCTGAGTTATCTCTTTTGTGCCTTGAGTCAGATTTTCTGGGTGTGAAGTCAGCAGACAAGCCAGGAAATGTCAGTGTGGAAGCGTGAGGGAGCTGGAGACACAGTGGCAGCTGTCACTCCAGAGTGGTGCTGTATGGGAAAGTGTCCTACTCGTCTTTGGGACTCAGTTTCCCCTTGTGACGTGTTTTGTGCTGGCTGGTGTGATCCCGGTGTTCATGGATGCAGGGTGGTTGAGGTGTGGCAGTGTTTGCAGAGACGGGAGTCCAGCTGCTCAAACAGAAATGGCCCTGACTCGTGGACAAGTGTGGGTTTCCCAAAGACAAGGGAGTATGTCTCACAGACAAGTGAGTGTATCTCCTGGGCAAGCATGGGCATCTCAGGGATGGGTGAGTGTGTCTCACAGGCACATGTGTCTCACGGATGAGTGTGTCTCATGGACGAGCATGCCTCACCAACAAGTACGGATGTCTCACAGACAGGTGTGGGTGTCTCATGGACCAGTGAGGGTTACATTTTACTGGGACTCTTACATTCAAGTCCTACAGCTCGTACCTTATTCCTCACCAATTGAACGATGGCCTGCCTGCCTTTAAAAGCCCTAGAACACTGTCTGCAAGGCCAGGATTTTTCTTGGTCTGTCTCAGAACTGTAGATCATTAGCTTGTCTTTATTTCTGAAGTTACATCTGAATTGCATTATAGACTTATGTGCTGTAACGTTGCTTGACCTAGTGCTTGGAAAACATACCACACACTGAGAGGAAAAGTCTAGCTCAAGAGGAGCTGAGGATATTTAATCCTATAAAGCAAGTAGAAGGAAGAACTTGGGTCCGGGTTAGCATTCATGCGTTCCTTCCCAGGTGGTCACCCGAGGTCTGCTGTGGGTTAGAAACCTCAATAGATGCTGGTGTTATCGAAAACTACCTTTGACTCCAACCAACCCGAGAGCCCTTTTCCCCCAATACTTCTGTCTGCTCTTAGCCCCGAGTATGGGAACAGCAGGCAGGGAAAGGCCAAAAGGAGGGCTGAAAGAAATGGATCTTTTTCTTGTGGTTTAAAGATCAGCCGTTGGAAACAAGGAGATGTTTTCTTAGGGTTGCAGAGAAGTTTGAAAAGCGATTGGATTGGTTTTGGCACGGAAATGTAGATTATAGATAGAGCGTGAGCATTTACTAAGCCGACGGGCTATAGTACGAGGACTGTTACTTAGCTGTACGTTCTTGCAAAAGTGCGCTGCCCTCAGTTCTGTAGTGGAAGGCTGCTGTGTGTTTGCATGTCTTATCTCCCACCACCACATCAATGTGCTAATTGCCCACACTTTGTTGCACAGCTCATGACTCCAGTCAGGTAAATACCATGCAGATTGTGGCCAGCCACACACACCAACAGGCCATGCACACCCATGGCAACTGCTCCTTGATTCTGAAGCTCGAGGTCAGCCAATCTCGGTGGTTTCCCCCTTAAGCTGCCCGACTCTCTGGAGAAATGCCAGGGTTTTGTAATTTACCTCAGAGTCTCCCAAAGAGCCAGGGGACCATTTATCTTTTCGAGAAACGTGGCAGGGCACTCTAGGATTGTTAGCATTGAACCTTTCAGTCAAAAAGAATAGCAGTTTTGCTGAAACTTAATGTCTTCCTAAGTCCTTGGTGCCAGATGTGCTATTTTCCTATTGGACTTGCCAAAACCACTAAATAGTTAAAACACATCAAATCATCTCTAAGTGGCCAAAATTGAATGCCCTCCCTACCCCACCCCCCGAAAAAGAGCTCCTAGTCAGCAAACCTCAGGGTCATGTTCCATACTAGAAAATTTCTGATTAGGCTAGAAATTAGGAAAACAGACTTAACAAGAAAGACTTCAAATTTCTTTTTTGCCTACAGGCTCAGAGTAAGAACTACCAGAGAAAGGAGAGAATCAAGGCGGGGAATGGTCACAGCAAGAGCACCAACTATGATTTACTATTATACCCTCAGCTACATGCTCTTAATGCCCAATATCCCCAGTGAGTTTTCCCAGCACAGTGCTCTGGCAGGTGGAAGCGAGGAGAAAGGAGGCTGCAGTTCGCGCCAGATGTTCTGGCATCTTTGATGTGGCTTAAGCTGCTCTTGGAACTAAGCATCACATCTGAGCACGTGCGAGGAATGCTCCAAGAGGTCTTTTTGGTCAAGCATCCCCAAATCTTTGCCAACAAATAATCCTTGGCTTAATGTAAGCTACCATAGCTCCAGCCACCAAACAACATTTTAAGTGGCGTGCAAGGAGTAAAAAGAAAACCTTCCACTTCACGAACATCAATTATATCTAGATGGTTGGCCAGGCAGAGGGTGGAGAGTCTGGAAGCTGGATTCTTATTGCCTAAATATGACCACGTCTGCACTTTACATTTTCTGAGATATATTAATTTCTTGATAATTTCTCTTAATTGCTAGCTCATCGAAGCCGATGCCAAGCGTCCTGTTCATCCTGTATAGCAGTGGTTCTCAACCTTGGCTTTTTCCCTGGGAACTCCTCAGGAACCTTTACAAAATACTCATCCCCAGGCAGCGCTCTGGAACAGTTAAGCTGGAACCTCTGGAGATGGGATAGGGGGCAGGGGTTTGGAAAGCTCCTTGCGTGATTCCAGTGGTCAGCCAGGGTGGCGAACCGGGGTAGGAGGGCAGTGGAAAGGGGAAACGAGGAGGTTAGATGAGATCTTCCACAAAGTTCAAGCTTGGAGGACTTTGAAGGATGCTGACTGACAGTCAGCAGGTTGTTAGCTGATGCCCGTTACTCTCTGATAACTCTCCAGAGGCTTAGTTTCCTCAAACTGTATATTAGGTTGAATTTTCAACTATTGGCCATTGTCTAAGCTTCTTAGCTGAAATTAACCAAAAGGTCTCATTGAGACCTTAAGAAAGTGAAGGGGACACTGAGGCAGGAAACAACAGAGAGATATTCAAGTGGGCTTACTCTCAGGGGGCCCCAGAAGAACCTCTAATTCTAGCTGACTTGAGGCTGGTTGTTCTGGGGCTCTGGGGTCATGGTCTAGACATAAGGTGGACTATAATATGGGAAGTTCCAATCAAGCAAGCCATCCACGGTAGTAAACTGACTCTGGGATGAGCCTCTCGCTTGGTCCCAGATCCCTCACCCCATGGGGAGGCTGAAGAGAGAGGAGAGCCAGAGTAGACCCGCAAAAGCAGTGATTCTCGAGCTTAGGTGTGCGCAGAATCACCCAAGGGGCTGTTAAAACACACATGACAGGGTCTCACTCAGCATTGCTAGGTCTGTGGTGGAGCCTGAGCATTTATTTGTATTTCTAATAAGTCCTAAGATACTGCTGATACTACTACGGCCCACACTTTGAGAATCACTGCCTTAAACATGAGGCCATGGACAGACTAGGGTTGTCCTGGTCTGCAAGAGGTACACCAGACTTTAAAGAGTATTCCATTATGCCCTGGAAGAACGAATGGAATGTGGGTCTGCAGTGAACTTGGCTTTATTTTCATGCACGTGTGAAAAGGTGAGAACCATCTGATTAAGTGATTGCCTCATGAGAACAGAGTTTTAAAATAGATAAGCCTTAGGGTTGCTTGTCCCTCATATCTTTGCATTAGAAATTGGTAATATTTAAATCAGATTTAATTTTAGAGCTCTAACCTTCACTAGCATAAGACTAAACACAATAACAGCAGCATCTATGAAAATCATTTAGTGTTCAGTATTCTGGACAGGGTATTGTTCTCTCTAGCAGCAAACTGTACCTACACTGGACAGGAGAAGGCCAAAGGCATAGGGGATTCTAGACTGGGTCCCAAATATAGCACTCAGCCATCTAGCTTGGCAGGTGACCCTGGTACACCAATATGGCTTGGCCTAGATGGCATCAATAGGGTGAGGGATCTTTTTGTGATGGGTCTAGAGCAAACCCCTGGGAAGACAGATCTGCCTGGGTGTTGTGGGATTTTTTAATTGAGATCAACCTTTGCTCTCCTTCTTATCATCTAAACTGGAGGCCATCCTGGCTTGTAATGGAATATCCAGAATATTTCCAGAGAAAGTCACTCTTACTTGCCTGGCTATTCCATAGAGGGAAAGTGGTCGCCTTTTATGTCACACAGGAAGTAATAGTCCGTGGGCAGGCCACTGCAGTGAGCTCTCCAAGCTCATAAGCACCTGCTACTATAAGTAGGATGGGTACAAGACCCATCACTGCTCCTTTCCCCAAGCCATGTTGAATCTCTAGCCAGTTCTTGAACTCTGGGGGATCTGTGATGCCTTTCCTTCCTTTCTTCCCTGATGAACTTCTATTCATCCTTAAGAACCCTGCTCAGATGTTACACCCCCCATGAACCTATGTCTCTGGTTCATCTGGCCAGATGAAACTAGTTCCTCCTTCGATTAGGTTTCCATATCATGTCAAATATACATCATACTTACCACACTGTGCTTTGAAGGTGTGTTCATGTGTTTGCCTTTCCTCACCTGTAGGTTATTTGCTCTTGGAAGTTAAATATTATGTTATATTCTTCTTTGTGTCCTTAGCACCTAACATAGTGGCTGGCATAGGGCCTGCAAGTTTTACTGTTTAATTAATGAAAAAAAAATAGACTCTTAATCTCACAAAACAAACTGAGGGTTGCCGGGGGTAGGGGAGTAGGGAGAAGGTGGTTGGGTTATGGACATTGGGGAGGGTATGTGCTATGGTGAGTGCTGTGAAGTGTATAAACCTGGCGATTCACAGACCTGTACCTCTGGGGCTAATAATACATTATATGTTAATAAAAAAAAAAAAATTAATGAAAAAAAATAATTCGAGTGTTTGGGTGGGAGAAAGCATTACTTAAGAATCCAGTAGGGATACAGGCCAGAAAAGATGAATTGACATCATAGAATCACAGATGATCAGGGCAGGAGAATTTAGCTATCATCATAGTAGTTCCTTGTCTTCTGGAAGAGGAAGCTCTGAGATGCTTAACTGTGGGTTCCAGTCAAATGGTCAGTCAGTCTTGGCCAAATACCCGGATGAAGAATTTGTGGACTGGATCCAGACTCTCTTTCCCAGGAGCCCACCTATTACCCCAGGGACATGCCATCCTCCTCTAGTGCTAAAACCAACCCCAAGAGAGCATGATGGTGTACTTTGCCACAGAGCCTAACATTTTTAAAGGGTTTTATGTAAATTTCCATCTCTAGACTTGAAACCCAATTGACTATGGGAAGGTTTTTCTGGTGCTTCTGAGGCAAACAGGATATTTTGAGTAGAGTGGGTATGGAAGAGGAATGGAAATATCCCAGTCCTTAATATCATGATTTCTAACAGCAGAAAAACCACTCCAGATGCTCTTTCTACCTCCCTGTCCTCTACCTCCTGTATGTGATTAGGAACTTGGTGGCTTCATTGACATTTGCTTCTGTGGTATAAGATGAGAGGGAGTTGAAGGGAGAAAAGTGGTGGGGGTCCATACTGGAAAAAAACATGATGTGGAAAGAGGTTTTTGGAATTGGGGAGATATTATAAATAGGAAGGATACAGATGTTATTCTAGAACTTTTTTGGGGGGTGGGGACTCAATCCTTCACAAGTGCTACAATAGACAAATAATTCATTCACTCATTCACTAAAAATGTTGTCATTCTCTAGCTTAAAACCCTCCACTCCCTTCCCCTTCCTCTTAGGAAAAAACCGTCACTCCAGCTATGTCCTTGCAGACCTAGTTCCTTTTACCTCCCCATTCATTTCTCCACATGTTCAGCAATTTTGATTTTTTTTCTACCTCAGGGCCTTTGCACTTGCTGTTCCTTCTGCCTAGAAAGCTCTCTCCCTCATTCCTTTTCATTCTTCAGATCTCAACCTGAAGACCACTTCCTCCAAGAGCTCTTCACTGAGCAACCTGTCTACAGGATCCCCTGGCTACACCCCGCAGTCTGTTCATCATACCTTGTGTATTTCCTTCATTACATGTAAAGAATCAGAAGATATGTTTTTTATTTATGTAACACTGTAAGCTCCATAAGAGATGAGACCCTGTCTGTCTGATTCACTGCTGGGTCCCCAGCACCCAGATCAGTGCTTAACAAATAGCAGGTGCTCAGGAAATATTGCTGAATGAATGAAGGAAATACATATATACAAGGATTATAGAAGTGAGAGGAGAATAGAAAACTTCCATTGCTTCTAGGAAGTACAACCTAAACTCGAATAATATTTTTTTCTCATCATATCATCTATATATCTTCTGAATGATAAAATTTGACTTTTGGCATGATTCTCTGAGAGTCACAACCCAATTCCGTAAGAGTGTTCTGTTCTCTATCCAGTGGTCAGGTTATAGTATTTGCCACCATTACTCATTTGAATCTTTATCAGAGTACCAACTTAGTCTCAATTGTCAGGACTTTTTCTTCCATATAATTTATCTTAAGTTAGGTCATCCCAAGTTGGGTCTACTACATCTGCATGTGTGTAATGTACAGAATAATTTCTGGTTTGGTGCTGAGTCAGGGGTCTGCAGGAGCAGGGCGCTGGGGCGGGACAGGAAGCTCCTCACTGGGACCCATGGGCTGCATCCAGGCAGAAACCAAGCACTTTGGCACAAGAATGGGAGGCAGGGGCCACCATAGGTCTGTGCAATGTCAGCCCCTGGCAATTTCGGTAGCCAGACTCTAGGTCCTTCCCAGGTGCTGATGCCAGTAAAGACCCAAAACTCAGGGAATGGGGTTTGTCCTATTGGCACGTCCCTGCCTAGGACGTGTACCCTATTGTACCCTCCTGCCTAGGGTACAGCTATCCACCTACTAGAGAATATGGTAAAGCACCCATCTAATGCCAGCTCTCTCATCCCACAGAGTCCTGGCCCGTGGTCGTGCAGTCCAGGGGGCTGGATGGCATGCTGGACCCAAGCTCAGCTCAGCGTCCGGGCCCAATAACGGCTTTTCCAAGGGAGCAGCTTTCTGTCCTGGCCCCACCGAGGTAAGCACTTGAGGGGCTCCTGCCTCACCGAGGCTGCTGGCTCTGGAGCATCTGAGACAGCTGGACGTGAGCCCCGGGCTGACGAAGGGGAGTCATATCTAACTGCTAATCAGCTGGGCTCTGGGATGGGCCTAGTGATCCAGCACATGTGGCCCTTCATGCTCTCAGCTGGTCCTGTACCTCCAGGACAGGTTAAGAGTCTGAGCTGTCCACCTCTGTAGTAACAGAACTCAGGGCCTCCAACAGAGAGCAGCGGTCAGATCCTCCGCACAGTGCCTGGTCTGTCTGAGTAGGCAACCTTGTGAGATGAAGTATCCTTGATCACTTTCACGCCCTTGGCCATGGAGTAGAAGTTGGGGGAAGCTCCAGATCAGGGGACAGAGGCCAGAGCTGAGTTCCACTGCGGCTGGGTGTCTGCCCACTTCCGGGTACTTACTCTTACTACCTGTCTGTTTCCTCCTCTGTACAACAGGAATCATAAGGCCTCCTCCCAGGTTTGTTGCAAAGGTTAATGAGGTACTTATGCCCAATAAAGTATAATGATGATAATTATGATCTCCCTTCATTCATTTTAAATATGTGCCTAAGACTTCAGGCCAGTAGGGTGCCTGGGTGGCTCAGTGGGTTAAAGCCTCTGCCTTCGGCTCAGGTCATGATCCCAGGGTCCTGGGATCGAGCCCCGCATCGGGCTCTCTGCTCAGCAGGGAGCCTGCTTCCTCCTCTCTCTCTGCCTGCCTCTCTGCCTACTTGTAACCTCTCTCTGTCAAATAAATAAATAAAATCTTAAAAAAAAAAGAACACATTATAAAAAAAGAAAAAAAAAGACTTCAGGCCAGTAGCTCCTGTTCCCAGGAAAGCCACAGGTGCCTGTACCCGCTAGTGCCGTCTGGCTGCATATTTCTATTATGGGCACTCTAAGTGCTTTGGGACAAAATCTACCTGATGCCTAGAAACCTGATCAACCAAATAGGAAAATAATCGAATATCCAGGCATTCCCCAGTGTCCGGATTTGTGGCACGAGGAAGGTAAAATTTACAGCTGTTGAATGGAATTCTCATTTTGATGTTGGTGACCAACTAAGTGTAGCCATGGGTTCCAGTGTGTGTGTGTGGCCTCGGGGCTCTCTCCTCTGGAAGGTGCTGAGGCTGAGCGATGGGAAGTTCCCATACGTGGAGCCCACCACTCACTAGCTGCAGAACCCTAGGTCACTCAGACTCCCCAACACCCATGTGTCTCCTCTGTCAAGTTCAAGGATTGGACTAAATCGCTGGTTCTCAAAACACAGTCCTCGGCCCAGCAGCACCAGTATCACCTGGGAGCTCATGAGAAGCGTCGAGTCTCGGGCCCCACCCTAGGCCTACTCGCTCAGAAACTCTGGAAGTGGGGCCCAGCAATCTGCAGTTTGGCAGACCTTCCAGGTAATTCTGACGCCCTGAACCTCTGGACTTGATCATCTCCGATGTCCCTTCCGGTCCAAGCTTCCTCCCCGGGGAGAGGCCAGCAGAGGCCAGCAGAGGCGCTCACTGGGTTCTGTCCTGGCAATGCTGTTCTCTGCTGAGGCCCCAGGGGGACCTCCCTGGGGAGCTGAGGAGCAGCAGAAGGCCTCTCACATTCCACGCAGGCGCTGACAACTGGGGGTGTCCCCATCTTTACATTGAAGACAGCAGGATGTTTACATGACAGCAAGGCCAAGTGTACGTGGAAAAGGACCCTTGACCCACTCTCATAACACGGCGAGCAGGATGGAAGGGGAGGCTAGCTTTCCTCAGCTGCAGGAACTTGGCCTCACTAGCACTAATGATCTCTGTTCACTGACCCAGTCTCTGGCCCAGAATCACTACTAGCTCTAGGCACCACCCCTCTGAGACAGGAAGCCTCATGCTCCCTGGACAGTAAACCACCACGGGTTCGGTCCCCAGGTGCTGTCAGCCCTCTGAGCTGCAAGGATGTGGGCCACCTGCTCCGCTGCGTCCAGCAGCTTCATCACCTCCCCACGTGCAGCCCGAGTCAGTGTGAGGATCACTCACCAGGTGCTGGAAATTTCTGTCATCACTGGAGCATAGGAACCATGGAAACCCACAGAATGTACCCCTGGTCCGAGAGGGCACAAAAGTTGGGGAGCCCTGAATAAAAGGTACCCCCCCAACACACATACACATACATACACACTCTCTTAATCACATGTCCTCCATTCAGGCTAGGAGCAGGGCAAATACAGAACATTCAGCTGTGACACAAAACATATTCCCCCTTGTGAGCCCCTGATGGCATCATCCCCAGCAGATCATTCAGCTTATGGGGCTCTGCTTCATGAAGCCTCGATGAGGACCGCCTGTCGTGTCATCAGGAGAAAGGCTTTGAGGGTTGTTCTTAAAAAGAAAGAAAAGTCACTCCGTGGTTTTACATCAACCAAGGAGAGAATGTTCTTTTGTAAACTGCGCTTTGTTCATCATATCACTGGACTAGAAATCACACTCGTTTTTTTTCTTTTCTTTAGTTCTCTGCTGATGATTTTTAAAAAGAAACACTTATTTAAAAAGAAATAGCTGAAGGGGATTAAAGAGGACATTTATCATGATGAGCCTTGAGTAATGATTAGAGTTATTGAATCATTGTGTTACACACGTGAAACTCCTCTAACACTGTTCACTTTACTGGAACTAAAATAAAAAGCTTAATGAAAATGAATAGATAAAAATATTTGATATTAAAAAAAGTATTTGATATTGTCCCTGCCTTATGAGAAAATGTCAGACATGGCAATATTCTCACTTGAAAAAAAAAAGCCAGGAAGCATATATTAAATATAAAAACTAAAGTTTTAAAAAAGATTATGGGGCATGCTCTTAGGGGTGAGTCAACTAAAAACTTTAATGAGAGAACATTTCCAACATTTTCAAAAGTCTTAACGAAGCAGTCTGTGCCTGATGCAACCCTCCCCCATGATGAAATGCCGTCCACTACCATGTGCTATCGTGACAGTGAACTGGAAGTCACTGTCCGACGCTAAGAATTCAGTAGGACCTGCAGTGCTGGGCAAAGCAGTAAGCTGTACGGCTCCTGAAACTCGAAGCATGTCCGAGCTGGAAGATTCTTCCAGAATCCACGGTCGCGTGGAGAAGTGAAGGAGCGCGGAAGCAAGGGGCGTGTCCACACCCTCCCTGACTCTTAGAGCCGGAGTCACCTGTGAACACTAGGTCACCTGGACACAACGAAGAGGGGTTTGCCTGGAGGTGGGAGGAGATGAGAACACAACGGCCAGTGGACATGGTACTCGAGTTGGGTGCTAAAAGGTGATGCAAACGACTCCAACCAACAGAGGTAGGGAGCAGAAAAGGCAGAGGGAGGGCGAGGGGTAGTATTCCTGACCAAGAAGATGCTGAACTGAGAGGACAGCTGCTCACCACTGGACCCTCTGGGCAGGGCCAGGTGATCAGAGCGGGGCTTCAAGAGGTTAAATGGGGTGGCTAGGGATAGTAGGCACTTTCAGTGATTTCAGAGATAAGGGTCCAGGACATCAGTTGGGAGATGGCTCTGTGACCTGAACCAGGATCGGGAGGTGAGAATGGAAAGTACAATTTCAAGAGGTGCTCCCGGAACGGAACGCAAAGGGCTGGGGGGAGGGCCAGGAGGAAGGAGTAGAGGCCAGGGTTGAGCTGAGGTTTGGAGCTGGTGGACAAAGGGATGGTGGTTCCAGGGCCAGAATAAAGGAAAAGGTTGGAGAAACACATTTAGGAGGGGAGTGTGGGGAGATGTTCACAAGAGACAGCCACTGGGGAACTACACCATAAACCATCAAGTGGTCCAAAACAGGGCTGCTGCTGTTGAGAGGGAAGGTGGGACTGATCATCGTGATGAGGAGTAGGAATGTGAAGATTTTTGCTTGGGATGCCTTGCGTTTAAAATGTCAGTATCCGGGGAGAGTCCCTGGAGGTTCAGAACTGGCTTTTGAAAGAGCAGTGGGGCTAGAGATCCCAGTCCGGGCGTCAATCCCATAGAAGTCTCAGCCGCCTCCTTAGAAGAGGATGAGCTTACCAAGGGGGAGACTGGAGGAGGAGATGGAACCCCTGGTCATGGGAAGCAGTACGTCCCTTATTACCATCAAAACCCTAAAGTTTCGTGGTTTTCTTTTTCCATTTCCCCATCCAAATTCTAAGCATTACTGATTTGGATATAAATGGATGAATTTTCGGTTTCATTTCTTCTCCCTTCTTCTGTCTGATGAGAGATACCATGTATTGAGAAGAAAGAAAAGGAGCAAACCAAGGGGCTTGACTTAGCTGCCAGCCGACTGAAAGCTCGGTTCTGTGGCAGTTGGCTGGACAGTTTATGTGCTACACCATTAGCAGAACCAGCAGTGGGCAAAAGCCCAGATGTGCATAGCCAGCTGGAGGACTGGAGTAAACACCAGTGTTTTTCCAAAGTAACCCAAGATAAAAGAATTTGGTGGTTTTATTCTTGGTATTTCACCAAAGAGCTGCCTATTTCCAGGGGGGATGGAAGGGGAAAACCCAGTATTGAAGAGAAGAATGCTTCACTTTGAAACAGATTAGAAATGCACCCTGCAGCCATAGCCATAAAAGCCAAGAGAAGGCACCTACCACAGTGAAAAGAAGGCAGGCAGTGAGCTTCTCGGGCCATCCCCGTTCCCTCCTTCATTCGTTCGCCTTACATTTTTTGAGGACCTACTATGTGCCAGCACTGCACATGGCGCCAGAAATATTTAACTCTAAATGGCACAGCTTCTAAAATGCTCTTGGGAGACAGACACGTACATGATTATCCATGGCACTAGGAAAGGTGATAGGGTTATGGGCAAGCCGCCATGGAAGACAGGAGAGGCGCTCACCGAGGAAGGAGTGACTAGGGCAGGTGGATGAGACACGGCTCTGCGCTCCAGGACCTTGCAGCCAGTGGGGAGACAGGCTGAAATCTTATAAGAGTAAGCTCAGAGAGCAAACAAGCAGCAGTGTGACTGAAGAAGACAAAGTCCTTGGCCACAGGACACTGGAATGACTCAGACGTAAGGAGATGTGTGTGCACCTTTCAGTCCCAGCAGCATCCCTGTGAAATAGTTGTTATTGCCTGCTTTTTACCAATGAGGAAACTAAGGCTCAGAAAGATTAAGTGACTTCCCTCTGCTTGCAAGTAGCCAAGATGGGAATCTGAACAAGGTTTTCTAACTCCAGATCCAATGCAGAATGGCCTGTGGGGGTGGGGATGGGAAAGGGGAAGGGATGGAATAGGAAGTTTGGACACCCTCTCTAGGGGATGCCACTAACCCTGCCAAGATTTAGAGACGCTTCACAGAGGAGGTGATATTTGATATCCATCCACAGGTGTGACTGGGACCTCCACAGTTAGCTGCCTCGGGGGGTGGTCACAGGTGGGCAACAACTCTGGTACAGTGTGGAGCCCTGTCTGGGCTTGCTTGCGCTGCCTCTTGGGGACAGATGGATTTCTGCCATTTTCTGTATACTCACATAGGAATAAATAATACAAGGAAAAGGCATGTTTAAGAATGAAGGACAAGGGTACCTGGCTCAGTCAGTTGGGCGTCTGCCCTCTGCTCAGGTCATGATCCTGAAGTCATGAGATCGAGTCCCAAGTCAGGCTCTCTGTCCCTCCCCCTACTCATGCGCTCACTCTTGCTCTCTCTCTCCCTCAAATGAATAAATAAAATATTTTTGAAAGAAAAAGAATGAAAGACAAAGTAGGGGAGAAGGAAGGGTAGACTGATTTCAGAAGGGGTCAACTTTGGATTCTGTTCCTAGTTGTGCTGATGACTTTAGGCCTGTTGGTTAATTTTCTGTGGATCACTTTCCTCGTGTATGAAAGAAAGATGATAAATCCCAAGTCAAGGATAATGAGAAATCAGAAATGAATGCACGTGAAAAGTTTTAAAATGTCCCACGACAAGGAGCTATAACAGGGTCGGTATTTCTACGTGCTGGCTGGTGGCTGACTAGGCGGGCAGTGCTGGTCCCAGAGCTCTGTACTTTTTTGCCAGATGCCAGAAACATGATGTTTCATGGATCCATGTTTCATGGATTTGCAACAAGGGTTCCCCGTCACCAGATCTCGGAGCTGACCAGTGCTGCTGTCTGAAGAGGGTGGATTCAGGGCTGGGGCTTCAAGACAAGTCCTGGGAAACTCTTCCCACTGCCTTCCCAGGGAAGTCAAGTCGTTGGGCTCAACACAGTGCTAAGGAGAGGTTTCAGACACACACGAACACCTCCAGCTGGCAGACGCAGCACTCAGAGGACCCCGTACATGGTGCTGCCAAGTTCACACGGTGCCACAGGGTGAAATTTGGGGGCTCTGTCCCTTCCTGAAAAAGCCCAGCCCCTCGATGGTGTCACCACATCTCCAGGTCACCTGAGCCAGCCCTGTTGACACCTGTCGTCCTCTGTCATTGTGGCCAGCAGCCCCTTTCACCCTCAAAAGTCTCTCGGTTTGAACGGTAAATTCCAGAGTCACCTTGCCCTTGGACGCCCAGGTGAATCAGCTCTTTGGGATCCTCTCGGGAGGTCAAGACCCAGAAACTGCCTTTTGTACAGAACTCCGTGCCCCGTGGACTAATCCCCGTTTCTGTCTCCTTCCAGGTGCACAGCGTAATGTCCATGTTGTTCTACACTCTGATCACAGCTCTTTTGATCGGCACCCAGGCAGAAGCCCACCCCGAGAGCCATGTCCCAGCAGGACACGCCATCCCCCAAGCCCACTGGACTAAGCTTCAGCATTCCCTTGACACAGCTCTCCGCCGAGCCCGCAGCGCCCCGGCAGGGGCAATAGCTGCGAGGGTGGCCGGGCAGACCCGCAACATCACTGTGGACCCCAAACTCTTTAAAAAGCGGCGACTGCGCTCACCCCGCGTGCTGTTCAGCACGCACCCCCCACCTGTGGCCGCAGATACTCAGGATCTGGACTTGGAGGCCGGCGGAGCCGCCTTGGCCAACAGGACTCGCAGGAGCAAGCGGTCGTCATCCCACCCTGTCTTCCACCGGGGCGAGTTCTCGGTGTGCGACAGCGTCAGCGTGTGGGTGGGGGACAAGACCACTGCCACGGACATCAAGGGCAAGGAGGTGATGGTCTTGGGGGAGGTGAACATTAACAACAGTGTGTTCAAACAGTACTTTTTTGAGACCAAGTGCCGGGACCCCACGCCCGTGGACAGCGGGTGCAGGGGCATCGACTCCAAGCACTGGAACTCGTATTGTACCACGACCCACACCTTCGTCAAGGCGCTGACCATGGACGGCAAGCAGGCTGCCTGGCGGTTTATCCGGATTGACACGGCCTGCGTATGTGTGCTCAGCAGGAAGGCTGGGAGAAGAGCCTGACCTGCAGGACGGCCCCCACCCTCCCCGAGCTCCCCCTCCACACCCTCCTGGGCCCCTCCCTACCTCAACCTGTAAATTATTTTAAATTATAAGGACTGCATGGTAATTTATAGTTTATACAGTTTTAAAAAAATCATTATTTATTAAATTTTTGGAAGCATCCCATGTGCCGGCACTCTAGTCATTTTCCCCAGTGTGACCCTCTGCAAGTCTGGGGACATTGTGGGGTGAATTACCCCTGGCACCCCTGGCTGTCATCCTCCCCCCATCCCATCCAGCTCTGCAAACTTCAGGAGAAAGCTGACTGGGTTCACAGATTCCCCTAAGCCGGACATAATTAGAAAGGGACGTCTGCTGGATTGCAACTCTGCTCAGCATTCCAGAGCCAAAGCTACCTAATCCTTGGATTACCTGGCCCACTGCCCCAATGCATGAGCCTCGGGGAAGTTTGGGGAGCCTCGGCAGGAGCAGGACCACAGCCTCAGAGTCCTGGAGGGACTCGCCTTACAGTAGGAAGAGACTTGCACCAAAGACCTATGAGGCTGGCTTGTTTTGGGGGGGAGATCCGCTTTTGGCTGAAATGCTGTCTGGAAGAATGGTAATGAAATAATCTCATGAGAGCTGTCATGGTAGATCTGATTTCATGTTAAGATTGCCATAGGACTAATGGCGGGCCCTCCACTTACCCTCCAGAGGTTTCCTGCAGAAAGAGATCATTACCCGAGAACACATGAGGGCCTCCAGCACTCTTGCCACCCACTGACGGCCCCACAGCAGCTTCCAATGGCCCACAGAGCAGAAAGAGGAGAAAAGTGTGTCGTGTTGACCAGCATCAGTATCCTGGGCCTCCAAAAACTCCAACACCCTGAGCAACTATGTTTTGGGGGGTTATGCTCATCAACACTGACTACTTTAAGGGGTCTTGGCCAGGGGTAGGGGTGACAGAGCGACTCCAGGCAACAGCCTGGAGCAGGGCTCCACCCCTCCTCCAGCTGCCACCTTCCCCTGTAACTTCCTTACTTTTTCCCTGAAGGCGCATTTTCCCCCCAGAGGAACACTTACACTGAAATGGAATTTCTGCTTTCCTAGCCATCACTTCCTGGTCAGGGTGAAAGGCCTACTCTAGTTTTTAGACCCAAATGGTCCCTCTGATTAAAAAAAAAAAAAAAAAAAAAAGGTCATATCCATTCCTCTGTAACACCGTCTGCCCCTGCCGCCCCCAACCCAATCCAAATAGGGCCAAATTAGAAATGTAGAGAGCTCTGGCAAGAGAGGCATTTGAATAGGGTGGAAAGCATGATGAAATGCACCCTTTTTTTTCCTATCAAAGCTATTTCAATTGGAATAAAGATTTATGCTCAAGAAACACCAACCAGAACATTACGTGCCGAGATACTTGGTGAGATAAAGGCAGGAGAGAGGGAGCCCTCCCACTGGCCTGTGTCTGGCTTTTTCCCTGGGCTCCAGGGCCCGAGGCTTCAGCCCTCCTGGCTCCGCCTGCAGACCGTTCCTGGGGGCCTTCCTCTTCGGGCTGGCAGGCCTGCGGGGTCCTGGCCGTGGCGAGGGCAGGCAGTGAGGGAGGCATTTCGCCAGCTCCCAGTCCCCAAACTCCATTTATGAGCGGCTGCACCAGCATGAAGAGTCTGGGGGGCTTGTCCCGGTGCTGCAGGCCGCTAGGACGCCGACAATGTATATTCCAGACTCTCCTGGCCTCCCTGAGGGAAGGGAGTCTCCAAGCCTCTGAGGAAGGACGGAGGCCGAGGCTCAGGTAAGAGGAGGTCCCCTTCACGTCCCCCATGCCAAGGCCTTCCCCAAAGGCATCGGAGCTCGAGGCCCAGCCCCCGAGTCATCGTGTGGGAGGCAGTGTTTTCACACCGCACACCGGGATATCAGTTTGGCCCAGGAGAGTCGGAGCAGTCCAAAAACAACCCCAAACCCGGTGGTTGTGCAGCTTGGACTCTGCGCCCACAGCCAGGGGAGCTCTGGCTTCCAGACCCACCCCAGCTGCCTCTGAGAGGCGGGCCCAGGTCATCGGGGTGCCAGACACTTGAACCCGTTGAAACAATAGCCCACAACCACCCATTATGTCCCACAGAGGGGCGGCTGCTAAGGATCCCACTGGCCCTTCCTTTTCTCGCCACGCGAGATTTCCCGCCCAGTTCCCCCAAAGCCTGGAGAGTCCAAGCTGATACCCTCCCCTCTGCAGCTTCCTCGGCCGGAAGGCCTCCCTCTAGCATGCCAAAGAAAACTAGAGTGAGCCCCGGGCTCGTCCTCAGCCGGACACAGCTCAGCCCTCCTAGCAAAGCAAAACTCCTGGTTCTGGGAGATGAGAGCAGTACGGTGCCTGACTCTGGTTTATATTCCCAGTTTGTCCCTCTGACCTCCCGTCCCCCAGCCAGGGCACTAGCAGCTCCTAGATCTGTTTCCACCACTAGCAAAACACCTACCACAGAGAGACGGGTTTTCAGCAGCCAATGAAACAGCTAGTTTCATCCCCATGAGGTATGGGAATGATCTTCGAAGTCTCACCACTTTCTCTTCTGTCTAATCTGCATTCTGGGAGAAGAGTCCACCCCAGACCTGGAGGACAGAGGACACAGGCACAGCCCCTCACGGACCATGTGTTCTCTGCTCCTTAGACAAAAGGGGACATTAGGAATGGGGGTGCAGAAATGAGTGCAAGTGTGGGCTATGAAGATCACGGGGGCCCAACTCAGCAGTGACCTGAGGCTTTCTTCCACGAGCCTGAATTGAAGAGTGAGCACCTCCAGGCCCCTGGTGATGAGGAAACAGCGGGGTGTGATGCCACAGACAAGGGGCTCGGTGTCAGCAGAGCTACATTCTAGGCCCTGCTCCCCCATTCCTATCTGTGAGCCTTGGCAAGCCACAGCCCCTCTTTGGCCTCAGATTCTGCAGCCGTGAGATGAAAATAATCATTCCTATCTCCCAGAGTTGTGACCGTGAAGGCAAACCACATATCTGAAAGTAAACAGCCACATCCTATACAAGTGTAAGGCAGAGTAACTTATCCTCAACGGAACAATTCCTGTGCTGATTGAAGGGCAGTAACCACTCTGCTGGTAATTGGGAACCATTGGTTTATGGGCCGAGGTATCAATCCAGTAAAGGAAACCTTTTGATCAGTGGGCGTCATGGAATATAAATGTGGGTATGGCATAGTCAGGCCCAGAAGGTCAAGAGCAAGGATGTGGGCTCTGGAGTCAGACAAGCCAGATACTTCTACTTAGGCTGTGTGACCTCAGGCAAGTTGCTTCACTTCTCTGGGTTTCCATTTCTTCATCCGTGAAATGGAGAAAATAGCAGCAGTCTTCTCAGCGGGCCTAGAGATGATTCTAGGAGACAACGTATAAATATACATAAGCACCTGGCACTTCAGAAGCACGTAATAAATGTTAGTTTTGAAAAGCCGAGTTGGCTGCGAAACCCTAAAAGGATGTTAGGATGAGGTGGAACGGCTTTCAGCAAGGCAAGGAGGCTCATGAATAGACAGCTTCGTGGATGCCTCAGAGGTTCATTCCGTGACAGGCAGTAATGATGGTGACTGTTAGCGGTCACTAAGAGCTTGCCATGCGCAGGCTCATGCATGTGGCTAAGCTCTGAGCAAGTCCCCGGCTTCTAAAACCAAGGCCACCTTAAGGCGAGTGCCGGAAGTCCAGGCTCGCTGTTTGCATGCATCACTGCCAGACGACGCCTCCACGGACGTGTTTACTCCTCCAGCCTTTGGCAAGTTTATAAACCATTGGCTCTGAGCATTTCCATGTGTCAAGCACGTGGGATCTGTTTCGTTCCAGTTCACTTGGGTCTGCAACAACAACAACAAAAAGCCGTGACCTTGCCGGCGTTCACCTGGGTTTGTGAAGGTGGTTCAGGAGGGCCAGGGCCAAGATTAAATTCCTACAGCAGAAGCCGGAAGAGAATCCCTCTAACCTGGGGCTGTTCCTTAAGATCCAGGATGCATTCCATCTGTGTTCCCCTTGGCATCCGGCCTGATGTTGCCTGTGACAGGCGCTCAATCAGTGCCTTCGGGCAGGTAAGTCGGAATTTAACTCCCATCTTCTTCTCCACCCCCCAGCCACCTCCCGCCCTGTATGTGCCTACTCCGTGTCAGCGACAAATGGGTTAACGGGTTAAAGACAAAGTCCTTCCTGAGGCTGTCCGGAGAGTCATCTGAGAAGCTTTCTGAGGATGGTGTCATGGTGACAAGTGTATTCAGACTGCCACGGTCGAATCCTGGCCTCACTGCCAGCTTGGCTGAGTGGTATCAGACAAATTACCTTATTTCTCAGCACTTCAGTTTTCTTAGATGGAAAATGTGGATGATAATAATAAGGCACTCAGTCCAGTGCTTGGCACATTATAGATTATTGTATATAAACATATGTAAAAATTCACATGCCTATATAGATATATATACACACATATATATATGTATATGTATAAAGGTCCACATAGAGACACAACACACAAATACACACACACACACACACACACACACACACAGCCCCCGCGAGCTAAGAAGCAGCCAGGAAATGTACCTCCTACACCCACATGCACACACTGACTTAAAAACACAGTCGGTTGAGCGTCTGCCTCTGGTTCGGGTCATGATCCCAGAATTCTGGGATTGGGTCCCACGTTGGGCTCCCTGCTAGGTGGGATGTCTGCTTCACCCTCTACTCTTATCCCCTGCTCTTGATATCTCTCTCTCGTAAGTAAATAAAAACCTTTAAAAAAAAGAACACAGAGGGACATACAAATCAGTGCAGATAAAACATTCCAAATGACAGCTACAGTGATAAGAAGTAGTCAGTAAGAAGTAGTCAGATAAGAAGTAGTCAGATTTACTCTTTACAGCAAAGAGTAAATCAGGGAAGACTTCCTGAAGGAGACAATTTCAAAAACTATGTTTGGAAAAAGAAGTTGAATGAAATGCAAAAAGTCCCATTTGCACTGGGACTTCTCCCAGATTAACAAGCATGTAAAGCCCACCTAAGAGGTTGCCCAGCCCTGGACAGGAGAGAGAGGAGAGCTTCCTCATTCCAAGCTACGGCCTGGCAAAGGAACTAGCTTCTCCTGCAAAGACAGACCCTGGGAAAACCCAAGGAAGAACAGTGTGAAATCCTGTGGACGAACACAAGGTGCCTGTATGTCAGCCATAAAATCTTCGTACTTGGCCCAAATGCTAACAAACTGGTCAAATGGCTTCTTGAAGATGCAACTTCCTCCATCCTTATCGGCCGGCATTCCTTAACGCCCAAAATAAGAAAAAGATTGGCTCTCCAAGTGGGCACCACTAGTCCCTGGCTTCCGGGATGGACTCGGGCTGGAGGCCCACTAGCCACCAGGGCTGACATTCACGGCCACAGTTCAGGGCCGTCTCGGGCCCGGCGGCCTCTCCCCCCTTTATCTCGCCCTCACTATTCCTTTCACTTTGGCATAATGAAAGTGCAACTTGCACACTGTCTCGAGATCGCATACGATAATTGGAACCATGTGTCCGCGCTGGCATCCCTTCAAAGGACTTGGGAGCTCTGACTTGGGCTGTCTTCTGATTGCAATAGCAATCCCCTGAGCTGGCTCCCCGGCCCTCACATTCCTTCAGCTGCACCTTAGTGCTAACTCTTGCCAGGAGGAGGCTGTTGCAAGCGGAGCTCATTCCTGAGGTTCTGCAGAGGTTGGCACGAATGAGCCCCCCCGCCCCGACCCCCGCCCCAGCCATGTGCAACAGGGCTCTGGATCTGGCAGCTTGGCACCAGCTCTCTCGGCAGTAAAAGCAAGAACCAGCAGGTCCGTTTTCCGTAGCACAGAGGTGGCACGTGGCTGGGTCGACACCCTGGTGGGAGCCTGGGTCTTCTGGCCACCGCCTGGGCTTTCAAGGACTATGATGTTGAATCCTCTCTGATCCAGCTGGGTGGTTTCTGCTAAAGAAGATCCCAAAATGTCTCTATCTTACTAGGAGACCCCAGAGGGAAAGGCAAACTCGCCGGCCCCTCTCCACCCTGATTCCCTGCCAAGCTGCGTGACTGACAGGAGAGGCTAAGGGGACCCATTTAGTTGGGCAGACACCTCAGCTGCACTTCTCTGCTGTGTAAGTGCCATGCTAGGCCCTAAGGAGACAGAAGATAAGCTAGGTCCCTATACCCTAGACCCCTCATCCGAGGAGGAAGCTGAATAGAGCTTTGAGTCTGGATATATCTCCATACCCCACACCACAGTTCCCAGGGATAGGCTCAAACCAGGCCCCCTTGATGTTGGCAGCAACCACCCTGCCCCTCACCTTGGCACCCCTGCCTGCTTGTCCTCACCTGCTCTCACTCCCACCTCGCCCCTACTGAGTTTCAAACTCCTGGCCCATGGCTCTGACCTTGACCCTGTGCTGGGAAGTACTTCTCAAGCTTAATGTTGACCTGAATCACCTGGGGATCTGACTCACATCTAGGGGGGGCACAGTTGCCCCCGCTAGATGGGGAGAAGTCAGTCAGCAAGGAGCAGACTTGGTTGACACATATACTCCTGGGAAGAAAACAATGGGGGCTCTAACCAAGGCTTGAAGAGGTAGGAACTCATCCCAAAGGGAAGCCAGAGGCCAAAACAGGGTCACATGGTCAGGCCTCAAAAGGGCATTAGCGGCGAGGCAGAAAAGGGGGCATCTGGCACACAACACCAGACTCAGTCCTACTTGCAGGAAAAGAGTCAGTGACAATCAAAGGCCACAACAGAGTCTCACCCTCTCAAGATAAATCTGAGCGAGCTCCCATTCTTCCCTGACCCTCAGTCTCTTCATCTTGATAACAGAGGAATGAGAAGTCATCCTCAATAGTGTGAGACATTCTGGTCTGTCCTAAAATTTCCCCGAGAGGCTGTTTTTACTGTTTTACCCGGGACAGTTTACATAACACTCGATATAGCTATCGGCAATGGTCGTAAAAATGAAAAATGTCGCAGTTAAGTGTGGACAACAAGCAGCTCCCATCGGTCTCAGAATTTGTCTCCCTTCAGCTTTAAATAGATTAATTCCATAACCCAACCATGTCAGGAGGCACGTGAAGCATTTGAAAACCCCAAACCAGATCTCTTGATGGCCACATGTGGAGTTTCCACCTCTGGCTCTCACCCTTAAAGGGCAATATACAGTTTATTTACAGCCCGTCCTAGTTGAAGACTATCATTTAAAAATGACAACCAGTTCTATTCTCCTCCCTTTAGGTGGCTCCTTTCTGGGTCTATGACAGTTGCTGCTGTAATTACAATCTCTCTTTCACCCGTTAAGTGAAAATATCACTATTCTGAGTTAAAATGAAGCTTTCAATTGCCCTAAGAGAAGCTTTGCTAGAAAAAATTACAAAGAATTCAAGCCACCTCAAGTTTATCAGAACAGATGGCCAGTTAGTTCTCTCAGAATTAATAGTTGCTGGAAGCAGTAAAATCAAAGCAAATGTACGTGTATACCACAATACCAGAAGTCGCTTCCTATAACTCAGTGAACCTCCTGGTCTTGGTACTTACAGCCTCAGGTGGTAAATATAAATTTATCTCTGGAAAGAACTTTGTTTCAGACACTGTTTGAGGGGGTGTTCCCCCCCCCCAACATGAGTCTACACAGAACAAGAGCCAAAAGACAAAAATGTGGGCAAAACTCCCTCTAAATCAGTCTGGCTCACTTATTCCAGCAGCCCCTGGATTCAGCACGGGCAAGGATTCCAGCTGGGAAAGCTATCCATTTGCTGCTGATTTTCTTCTTCTAGTCTTACCTTTCATTTGGGTCACTTTCCTGGCTTTTCTCCACATGTTCCAGGAAACCTTCCCTCTGTACCTCCCATTAGACAAGACTTCTTCTCCACTGAGAAATCACACGAGCACAAGATTCATGGCTGGGGAAAGTGATGATAGGACAGAGGTCTATGAGGAAGAGGGTCCAACATACATCAAAGGGTTTGGATGACTTGTGGTAACAGCACACAAAACTCTGCTCATTGAGAGATTCATTCGACATAGACTTTAATCATGGCTTTATTGAGTTGTGGTTTGAGTGTATTTGGTGAGTCACAGAGGTTTTTAAGAGGAAAGAGTTTTTCAATTGTCTTACTCATTACACAAGACTTTGTCCCACATAAAGCAATAAAGACACAATTAAAACAGACTGCCCAGATCCCTGTGGCACCAGGGGAGGGTGTCAGAGAAAGAAGGCAATATTTAAATCACAATCCTGGCCATGCCCCTAAATAAAGTAGGCTCAGCCTGGTGACACGTGCAGGCCATCTGGAGTGGCCATCGGACTGGATCTGAGCACTGTTTTCTTTTAACAAAGACACCATGCTCTGTTCAGGCAGCAAGAAGCGACAAGCCCAGGAGAACACACCAAGCAACACTGCCCTCAACACCTTCACACAAGTTACATATTTATTTCTGCCATGTATTTCTGCCCCCTGTTCACTGGGGGGAAAAAAGAACAAAACCATCCTATTCCATTAGTCCACTTAGGTCTTAACTCCTCATCTACCTGGTTTGTTTTTTGTTTTTTCATGAATTTCTATTTTTGTAGCAGAAAGACAAGGATAGCAGGGTGGTTAGAATAGGCTATTAAAGTAGCATTTCTGGGTTCAAATCCTGACTCTCCCATTTACTGACTGTATGGGTCAGCTTGGGCTGCCTTAACAAAATACCATTGACTGGGTGGCTTAAACAACACAAATTAATTTTTTTCCATTTTGGTGGCTGGGAAGTCCAAGATCAGTGTGCTGGCTGATTTGGTTTTTGGTACAGGCTTTCTTCCTGGCTTATAGATGTTGCCTTGTCACTGTGTCCTCCCATGGAGAGAAGAGGAAGAGAGAGAGAGGAGGGGCGTAATGGGGAGGAAAATGAAGAGGTCTTATAAGGACACTAACCCTATTGGATCAGAGCCCTACCCTTAAGGCTTCATTTAATTTTATTTTTTTTCCCTGGAGGCCCCATTTCCAAATACAGTTACACTGAGAGTTAGAGCTTCAACATGTGAATTTTAGGGACACGTTGTTCAGTCCACAGCATAGGTATGTGACTTTGAGCAAGTTAGTTAAGCTCTGTTTCTTCCTCTATAAAATGGAATGATGACTATATTTGTTCCATACTTTGCTTTAAGCAATCAGTATCACCACTCTAAAGTGCTTAGCAGTGTCAGTGGTCTATATTATCCTTTCTCTCACACAGAAGTAAATTCTAAATCTTCATTCCATTGTAACCAGGAAGAACCAAGGATTCGAGATCATTAGGGAGGAAACTGCAATCCAGTTTTTGGAAAGAGAGACAGAAAAGAAGACAAGAAAGGGAAGTGCTAAGAAAAGAGAACACCCAGTCCACTGTTGGACAGCCCAGATACTGGAAAGTTTCTGCTTGTGTCAAACTAAAAATCTTTCCCCAACATCTCCACCAGTTTACCCAAGTGCTATCTCTGAGAAGTGTTCTCTGTAGCAACACATGGAGTTGGCCCATGTTCTTTCTGTATGACAAATCTTTGAAAATAGCTATTATGTCCCCCACCTAAGTCTTTTATTTCCTAGCCTAAACATTCCCAGGTCCTTCAATTATCTGTGTATGATAGGGTTTCCAGCCCCCTTACCATCCTGGGCAGCCCTCACTAGACACATTCTAATTTGTCCGTGTTTCTCTTCAGATGTGGTGTCCAGAAGGAAACACAATACTGCAGATGTGGACTGGCCAGCACTAATTACAATGGGACTATTAACTCCTTTGATCCACATAGCATATTTCTATTAATGGAGCCTAAAATTACAAAGACCTTTTCAGCTGCCACATCACTCTAGATTTTTATTTTGAGTTTATGGTAAATTATAATTCATTGGGTTTTTTGTTTTGTTTTGTTTTGTTTTCTTACTATTATTAAACCAGGACTCCTCCATCTTGCATTTCTGCTAGTGAATATTTAGATTAAACATAGGAATGTGACTGACTAAACGGTGAGATTGAAAGCCTCTGTGGGCAGGAATTGTGTCTAGCCAGTTATGATGTTGCAGAGTCTAGCACAGTGCCTGGCTCACTGACATGTTAGCTATGTCTTGTAACAGCTGCCTCCCATCATGATGACAGGTTAAGGCATAAAGGCACCAAGACTGCACCAGGTAAAAGCTTGATCTTTACCCCTAATTATAGCATTGCCCTCCACCCATGCCCCCCCCCCCCCCCCCGCAATCCTTATAATGCCCCCCCCCCAAACCTGGACTGGACCACCTCTGACTGTTGTAGAACTTGTGTGAACTCATCCAAACAAGCCCATCTGATGACAAACACAGCAGGGAAGAAAAAGAAAATAAACCAAGAACAAAAGAAAACCATAAAAGAGGGGAAGAATAAAAGAGCATTTGCTCAGTCCAGCTACACTTAAAATTGCATTATTCCTCTCACTCGGAGCCCCACCCCTGCTACTTTGGTCACCTGGTGAGAGGAGGAGAAGCCTAGAGCTCCCCCTAGAGGTAAGAGTGTAGGACTGATAAGAGAGATGCTCAATGATTTGAACTTTCATTGATCTTGTGTTCTTTCTGAATCCTGATCTGGTGATCCAACATACTGCCCAATCCTCTCAACCTCCAGAGAATTGTGACTTGAGGAAGAATCAGGCCTACCTGGAGCTTTTGAAAGAAATACGAACATACGTGACCTTGGTCCAAGGAATTCACTGCAAACTTACTTTGTCTGAACATATTTGTTTGCTTGTTCCTGTCAGCTTTGGACCCCAGGAAGCCTCTCACATACTTTCAGATCTTGAATTTGCTTAACTTGGACTGTAGCTTTTCTATTCATTCATTGTTCATCCAAGCCAAGAGCTGTACAGGAACTGAGAATGCACCAGTAAGAAAAATCAGACATGAGAAAAGAAACATCTTCTCAGGGTCTAGTGAAGAAGAAAGATAACCCACAAATAAATAAAATTGCACCCATGAGGAGTGCTACAAATAGAAATATGAGAGGCCTTTGAGTATCACAATAAAGGGGTTTGGTCTAGTTGAGGAGGAGGAAGTCATGTGTGAGGTGAGGGAAGCATGTGACCAACCAAGTGAGGATGAAAGTAAGGAAGTTGCCAGGCAGAGGCAAAGGCCTGCAAAAGGTCTGGTGGTGAAGAGAGTCCGGAAAGTACTGGAAGCTGAAAAGAGGCCAGCATGGCTGGAATGGAATGCAGAACAGAGAGCCTAAAGGAAGAGGAGGCCATGGGAGAGAACCACTTGGCTTGTCACCAAGACCTGCCTCCAGATTAGCTTCGATCTATAACCAGTGTTCCTTAAACTGGATTGTCGTAAACCTTTAATCTGCTTTCCCCATCCTGTCTGCAAGGATTTCATGAACTACATTGCCAAATGCCTTGAGGAAGTCAAAATACTGTCTCTGTATCAAGACCCTGAGAATTTCCATCACAGATCTTAGGGGTAGAACTTCAGGCATAATTAGAGGTTACTCATTTGCTTCTCTTGTTTAGCATGGGATGTACGAACCTACTTAAAAGCATAGGGAAGGAGTCAAAGAGGGAGAAGCTATGGATGCTAGAGAAGCTTTGATAATGGTGAAAAACAAAGTCCTTCCTGAGGGAACACTAGGTACTTGCCTGATAGCTTTCCCTGAAGGGTTTCACTACTCCTTAAAGATCACATCATTCAGCAGTGCTTTCCATTTGCTCACTGTTTTTCCTTTTTGATAAGAAATCAGCTGGTGACCAAGCAATCTGAAGCTCATTTGCCTTCATTCCTGGACTATCGAACACCATTTACAAATCTGTAACCAGGCAGCAACATCCTCTACTTTTATTGTTCTTTCATTTAATCTTCTATTCTTTCAACAAGCACGTATTAAGTTTCTATTATGTGCCAGACACTGTGGGGAGGAGGTAGAATATGAATAAGACAGAGTATTTGCCCGCAGAGGGCTCATAGTCTAGTGGGAAAACCAGACACAATCCAAGTAGTGAGTAAAGGAATAGATATGAATGTGATAAAATGTAACATGAGGTAAGAGAAGTCTTTTAACTCTGCTTAAGGAAACCAGGAGTTTGACAAGAGGGGGAATTTAAACTGAGGCTCAGAGGACAAGTAGGAGCACACTACAAGGGCAAAAGGAAGTCCCAGGCACAGAAAACAGCATTTACAAAGGCAGGGAGGCAAAGGGAAGCATGGGATTCTGGGTAACTGCAGGAAGGTAGCTTGGACAGAGTCCAACATGTCCTTAGGAGTCAAGAAAGAGATGATGCTGGGAAAGCAGTTAGGAGTCACTCGTGATGAGCCTTGAACACTGTTCTCCAGAATCTGGATTTTTTCCCATAGGCAATGGCTTAGCCTGTGAAGCCCCAGTTGGCACTTTAGAAGATCAATCTAGCAGCCATGTAGAGACATAATTTGTAATCATGAAAAGTCACGGAGAATTTTAATTCATCTCACGCCAGTGACTGGTTGGCCCATACACATTTCGCAGCTCACATGTGGTATTGTCTTGATTTATTTGACAGAAAATCTTAACATTAATAGCAATCACAGAATCTCTGAAAAGACAGCTAGAGCTGGCTCAGTTCTTCCTAGAGTGTGTTCTGCAGATTACTAGCTCTATGGGGTGTTACTAGGTGTTAAATAGTGAAGGCAGGGGGAATATTTGTCAGTTACATTCTAGGACATGATACTTTAGGTTACTACCCATAGGGAGTAGAGCGGCCTGATAAGTAACCCAAAGAAGATCAAGCAAAGAAAGTGCTTCTGCGCTTCCTCAGGAAGCATCGAGAAGATATACGGCAGGTAGCTACAGACACAGACCTAGCCACTTGCTTCTCCTTTGTGATTGCTTTTCTTGGACTGGTGCTAAAATGGGCTGATACAGGTACTTTCCCAAGCTCACAGCTGCTCCTGGTAGGAAAAGGCATTCTGGAGACACAGCAACTTGGAGAGACTTCCACATGCTCACTCCCACGGTCCTGTCCTCAGAAGCTCCATTAGTTCCATGCCAGGGAGGCTGTCCAGGGAACCCTCTGCTCAGGGCCACTCCCTGTCCTGCTCAAAGACAAACAGTGATCGAAGTCAGAGCTCACAGTATCTGAAGAAGAATCTACAAGAACAGACTTGCACATTTTCCGGCTTCAGATGGTGGAGACGCTTACTGCCTAACGTCCTCAGTCCAACAGTAGCACTCAGGTCTGGCTGGGAAGAGGGCTTTCCAGACTTTCTCTCTTCTCTAAAGTCAGTCTCCCTTCCAACTCAATGAACATTAATCAGACGGTGACCCCATGCCACATCTAAGATCCCGGGACCACATAGAGAAACCAGACATTGTGGTCTTGTTGTGGTCAAGGCACTGGCAGCTCTCAGACCTCAGGTCTGCAGGTTTTGGCCTCTCCTCAGAGGATCTAGAGCCCAAGGGGTCTGGGTGGTGGCTTCAAATCAGTCCACGGATAAGTATTCATGGCGCTATGCTATTTATCCTCGATTCCTCCTCTCATCCCTTTGCATACTCAGAAACTTCATATCCCATTGTATTATTTCCCTCTGGCCTTAGGTGAAGTCTGACATGTCCTGAGGCTACCATCCCACCACCACCCTCTCCAGGGTTTTGAGGGGTATTGGGCTCCCCCTACTACCACTACTTCCAAGGATATCGCTGCTTTGCCATGGTGCCTCACTCCCCACGGACTGCTAAGGTAGTGAAGAGAATTTAAGCAACCTTAAGATGCGGCTCAGAATCAACAAGAATCCTGCCGGTTTTAGCTTCTAGTTTTTTCAAACCTGTTCCCTCTCTCCCAGCAATTACTGCCCTGTGGTAAGCCTCATTATCTCTTGCCTGGAATATTTCAATTGCTTCCTCCCTGATGTGTCTGTCTCCAGTCTCATTGCTTCATACCTGCCCCCTCCCTCTCCCAGGTCACACACTATTTAAGCCATAAATGTTACTGTCATACTTTGTAAGTGCTTGTGACGTCATAGATGTAGATAACATTTATTGAGGGCTTACACTGTACCAGACCCTGAACCAAGGGCTTCACATGTTACTACTACTGTCACCATTTTACAGAAGAGAAAACCACAGTTGAGAGAGACTGAGTCAAGATCACATGGTGAGTATGTGTCTCAGATGGAATTCAAATATATAACTGTCCAACTCCAGACCTACCCACATAACCACTTGCCACTGAAGAAGACACTGTTAGTGTTCACCAGTATTTCCAGTTCCCTGCTCCCTCCAGGTGCAAGGGAGGATTACACTACCCAGCCTCTATAAAGGTAGGAGTGGCCACTTGCTTTGGTCAATGAGAAATGAGTGGAAGTGATGTGAGTCATATTCTGGCAGAAGAATCCAAACACCAGTGTGCCTCTTTCCATACTCTTCTTCCCTGCTGCAGCAAACTCCAGAGCTTTCTGTAGACCTGGTGGGATCATAAGAGGGTAGGGCCCTTGTCAGCCTGGTTCTTGAGTGACCAAGCTGAGCTGAGCCTCCCATCAACATACAGGATTGAAGCACGAGTAAGAAATAGACCTTTTGGGGGAGGGCACTTGGGTGCCTCAGTTGGTTAAGCATCTGACTCTTGATTTCAGCTCAGGTCATGATCTTGGGGTCATGAGGTGGAGCCCTGCATTGGGCTCTGTGATGGGTGTGTAGCCTGCTTAAGATTCTCTCTCTCCCTCAGCACCTCACTGAACCACCCCCCCAACTCATTCTCAGGCTCAATCTCTGGCTCTGGAGAGAGAGAGAGAGAGAGAGAAAGAAAGAAAGAAAGAAAGAAAGAAAGAAAGAAAGAAGGAAGAAGGAAGGAAGGAAGAAAAGAGAAGAGAAAAGAAAAGAAAAAAGAAGAGAAGAGAAAAGTAAGAAGGAAGGAAGGAGGGGACCTTTGGTTTATGGACTTTTCAACCACTGAGATTTGGAGATGCTATTGAAATGTGCAGAGCCTATCTTGATGAATACAGATACACCATCTCACCCTATTCTAATAACCGGGTTCTTTTCTTCTTGCAAAACCCTCTTACTCCCCGGCTTTAGTTCATTGCATTTACTAGCTATGTAAATTCACACATGTCATTTACCTCTCTGATTCTCAGTTTCTTCATTTATAAGGGAGTTATAGTACAAATGAAATTGTATTCAACAAACACCTACAGAGACTGTGGTAGGTGCCAGGCACCAGGCTGAGTGCTCACTGACTTGAAAAGCAGCTTCTCTGATATTATTTCCTCTGCAGGGCTTTCCTAACCAGCTGCTTCGGACCATCCTCCAGAGCTTACTGCTGGACATAAACCGGGGACCAAGCCCTGGCTCTGCCACTCACTAGATGTGAGACGACGAGCAAGTATTATTTAAGCTGTGCCTCCGTTTCCTCATTTAGTAAAACAATAATATGATTTCCCACATCCTGTCTGTTTGGAGGGCTAAATAGACTGTGTGTACATAAACCCACAGTTAAATCAGTGGTGCTAGAAACAGACAGATCTGGTACTAGTCATGGTGTCACCTCTTAAATGCTGTGTGACCTTGAGCATATTACTTAGATGTTTTATGCCTCAGTTTTTCCATCTATAAAGGGAGAATAGAAGTGGTATCTCTACCTTCATTGGATTTTTTAAAAGATTTTATTTATTGAAAGAATAAATGAAACAAGATGGGATCAGGAGGGAGACAAACCATAAGTGACTCTTAATCTCACAAAACAAACTGAGGGTTGCTGGGGGAAGGGGGGTAAGGAGAGGGTGGTGGGGTTATGGACATTGGGGAGGGTATGTGCTATGGTGAGTGCTGTGAAGTGTATAAACCTGGTGATTCACAGACCTGTACCCCTGGGGATAAAATTACATTATATGTTTATAAAATTTTTTTTAAATTAAAAAAATTTTTATTTATTTATTTGAGACAGAGAGAAAGAGAGCGTAAGAGAGAGCATGAGAGGGGAGAAGACCAGAGGGCGAAGCAGACTCCCCATGGAGCTGGGATCCTGACACGGGACTTGATCCCAGAACCCCAGGATCAAGACCAGAGCCGAAGGCAGCCACCCAACCAACTGAGCCATCCACGTGCCCCTTCACTGGATTTATTGAGGAATATTGAACTCTTGACACATAGTGGCACTCAACCAGTGTGAATTATTCCTAAGAAAGCTGCTTTATAGCTATAAATCTAAAACAAATATATTTAATATTAAGTAACAAATACACAATATATTAATATATGATGAATAATATCTATGTATCAAAACATAACTATTTATTGAATGGGTATTTCTCCCACCTTGAAGACAGGGACTGAGTCTTATTCCTCCTCACATCTCCAGTGCTTGGGAGGTAGGTTAGGTCATTGTTCTAGGGGAGGAACTTAATAAATTCCTCACATTTTCTATTCTCTTCTTGCTAGTGCCCTGAAGAAAACTCAATCTCTTGGCCTTAGAAAGTCACACACTTTTCTGGGGACTGTGCAACTGTCAAAGAAGTTACGTGCCACCAGCTTTCAATGTCACCCCGCCCCATGCCTCCTGGACTGAACAAGTGGAGGGAAGGGCTGAGGGAAGGGCAGAAAGGAGGACCCAGGCTTTCCGCGTTGCCTAAGTCTCTGGGTCATGTTTTTCCATAGTCTGAGAGGTTTTGTTTTTGATTTAAAGAAACAAAAGAGTTTCCAAGGAAAACTCATTTTGTTATGGTTCAAAACCATTTAATTTGTGATATTATTTCCTCTGCTGAGCTTTCAACTTTCTAAACTGTTCTTCTGAGGCAGGAACAGCTCTGAGGCGGTGAGTGCTCTGAGGGGTGGATCTCATGGCTCCTCTGCCGAGTCTGCCCCGGGCTGCAGAACCTGGAGACACAGCTCAGAGAAATAAATCACCATTCCCCGGGCTTCTATTCAGGCCCATGTCAGCAGCGTCCTTGCAAGTGGACCTTCTCGCATCTTTTCAATCATGGAATGTTCCCTGGAGAAAGCACGGGGTCTGTGGCCAGATGCAGTGCAGCCAAAGCCAGGGCTGATGAAGTGAGCAGCTCTGCATGGTTCTGTGGCCATCAGTTGGGGGTGCTTATCCTATCTATGGGACAAATTAATGGAGTTCCACATAGCAATTATGTGTCCTTGCCATTCATAATCACAGAGAGCTCCCACTTCGCCTCCAAGCCCCACCAGTGTGTGGTGCAGTTGGGGAGTGACCAAAGGAAAGACCTCCCTTCATCTGATGCCTGTACCTTTGAAAGCTGTTCCACAAGTGACCTGGGGCCTTCTGAGGCTTTTCTTGAACAGGGAGGAATATTCAACCCAAGTCATGGAATTCACCGATGAGCATTCTATCAGGAAAGAGGGAGCCACCCCTCCCCTCTGTACCAACACAGTGAGCAGCTGACCTCATGGGCCTATACTTTCCTCACAGTTTGAGAGGTAGTTCAGACCAAGAATGTGATACTGAAATCAGTTTTGGATCAATGGAAGACAGAACTTTCTAGCATTTCTTTTAAATAAATGGAGTCTCCTGTCACTAGAATTATTTCAAGAGACTGAGCATCAGGCAGAAGAGTTGTAGAAGAGATTCAAACAAACAAATAATTGTTGATATCAGTTGACCTTAGTTATCCCTTCAACCTTAAGGTGAGGTGACTGAATTAAAACATGTTCCTTTAACCAATGCCAAGAGGGTGGTATGTGCACCATACCCCCGTGGTACCATGAGACATACGGAAACAAGTGAATTCTCAATCCTGGTGCTTAGTCTTAGGAAATAAGACATCTTGTTAGGCTAATTTTTGAAACTTAAAATGATCAATGCTTAAATGCTCATATACGCTACATGTCTTTCATAAGTCCTGGGGGGAGCAAGTCTCTTCTGCTTGACCTGTTGGGCTAAAGCAGGTCACATGGCATGACTGACTTCAAGAGGCAGGAAGTGTGATCCTACTGTGCCCACAAGGAGAACCAGAAATACTGATGAGTAGGACTAATGTCTATCACAAATACTAAGGTATCAAATATGAATACAAATGTATCACAGATACATGTGACAACTGGACAACAATCTAAGACAATATTAATCAAGGTCTAAATAAAGAAATTGCCAAGTGAATGTTTGATGAATTAATGAATGAGTGAGAAAGCCATGTGACCTGAATAATGGTGAAGATTTTGTGACAGAGGGGGGACATGAACACACCATTAAAAGCGGGGAGGTGAGTAGGTATGGGGTGCAGAGAGGAAAATAACATCTCCACAAGGGTAGAGAGCAACAGAGAAAAATGGGAAGAGAACTAAAATTTATACATCACCTATTGTGTTACAAGTACTTTGTAGGGAGTTACATTTTATGCCCCCCATTTTGTAGATGAGACTGGGTCTCAGACTGACCATGAGGCTTGTTCTCCCAAAAACATATGTCTAATAATTATAGAACTGACCTTCTGATGCACCTTCTGACCTTGTGCTTGTTCCCGAAGTCTGTGAAATTTTCTACTCCACGCCACAAAAGCAGTAAGCTCTATGTTTTCCCAGGACCACAAGGAGACAGGGTTGTCTAAAGCAGCCCTGGAAAATAGCAAAAGATAAAACTGATGGAGAACTTTGGCTGTGGGCTGAGTTTGGAACTAAGATAAACAATGGGAACTCACTGAAGTTCAGACTAAGTATATATAATATACTTTTGAAGCACCTACTCCTTTAACATTATGGAAGGCATAAATATTAGTAAAAAAACATTCCCTGCCTTCCAGGAACTCACAAAACCTTAGGAAATAAAAGAGTTATTCTGTAGCATAGGCAGAATGTTCCTGATGTTCTCAGGCAGGTGATTAGGAGAATGGCCCCTCCCTTGAGTGTAACTGTGCCTCCCTGAGCCACATGAGCTGCAACAGGACCCAACATGAGAACAAACTGGTATTTCCCACCAAATTCTTCTCAAGTATTTTATGACAGCACCAAGGAGTAGCTCACTTGTTCCCTCAAATACAGTCCTCTTGTCTACCAGAGGCGGGGCCCACCAGGTCCTTCTTTCCTGCCTGCATTAGCTCTTTACAATGAGTGAATTCCAGAAGTTGAGTAACTTGATTCATTAATAATAATAATAACAACAACAAAAATAACAAACCCAACATTTATGGAACACCAACAATGTGGGTCAATCAGGCACATTATCTCATTTATAATGAGAAACCTGAGGTTCAAAGATTATGCATCTCACACGGCTGGCAGATGTCAGAGCTAAGATTTGATTCCAGATCTTTCATACTCCACAGTATAACCTGGAGACCAAGGGCTATGTCTTATAGTACTTCAACTAATCAGCACAGAGTTTATCATGCCTGACATGGAAAAAAAAAATTACTTATTGAAATGGTTAAAAGAATTTAAAAAATCAGACTGATGAAGTCACATTCTTGTGGTGGCAAATCTGTTTTCCTTTTAAGAGTGGGGGATGCATGTTAATGAATCAGGAGAAATAAGGCGGTGAGAAGGGGGTCTAGGATGTGTTGGTGGTAGACGGCACTGGAGGCCAGAAAGAAGAGGTGGGATGGCTGGCATCAATAGTGAGCAGCACAGTAGCTCTCTGAGCCACAGAGAGGGGACTGTGGATGGAGATACAATGGTGAGATGACAGCCTGGACTTGGGTGCCAATAATAGGAAGAAAATGCCAAGCCCCACAGAGGTGAAATCAGGGGGATTTTTTTAGAAAGTTAGATATAGGTGATAAAAAAGAAGAGGCTGAAGATGACTCCAAGTTTTCCAGGTAATGGGAATTTGATAAGAAACTTCTTGCATTGCAGTATTCTGGGAGCACACTTGACCACTAAGACTCACAGAGTCTCAGATAATGATCGTCTACCCCAAAGCTCTCTGTTCACTTTGATAATCAATTCTTGGGCAGACAAACAGCCGGGAGCAAGGACATTGAAGTAGCAGGCATGGTTCTTTAACTTAAAGGAAAGAAGTTCTGAGAAAAGGAACCAGATACTTTGGGGTCCCTGTTGAAGACTCTGTGTGAGGTGCTAGGGCATGCTAAGCATTCAGGTGGACAGTCTCCTCTAGCAGACAGACAGACCTCCAGGCTCTAAGAGAAGATGCATGTCCAGCCTAAAACCGGAGACTACGTTCCCAATACTCTGTGAAGAAATGAAACTCATGAGGGAAGAATCCTGACAGAAAAGGGAGAATGGCTGCATTGTGTTGCAATCTTTAAAGAAATGCAATGAGTACATGTGTCTGGTTAACCACATCCAACTTCCCTTCAGCAACCCCTATCCTTCAGGCAAGGGACACCACAGGAAGCCTTCAGGGTTAAGAGGGTGAGTCTTACCTCCAGTTTCCCCCCCCTTTACATAATTTTCACTACATGGAAAACATTGTCACTAATGAGGATCATGAGGATTGTATAAATAATGACATAATTGCCGCAGATGGGTAATCATTACAAGAAAAGAAGGGGCTCCTGGCCGGCTCAGTTGGTTGAGTGACTGCCTTCGGCTCAGGTCATGATCCCAGCATCTTGGGATCCAGCCCCAGCATCGGTATCCCTGTACAGTGGGCAGCCTGCTTCTCCCTCTCCCTCTGCTGCTCTCTGCCTCAAATAAATAAATAAAATATTTTTAGAAAGAAAGAAAGAAAGAAAGAAAGAAAGAAAGAAAGAAAGAAAGAAAGAAAGAAAGAAAGAAAGATACATTCTTCCTTCTCCTGGACCCAAATGAAATGCAGTTTACCCCTTCCTATCAATGCTTTCTTTTTAATCACCATGTACTAGAAGTTAAGAAAATAAGACTCTTTAAAGGCTCCCTTTGGAAGATTTGACAAAGTAGTCCTTGCAGAATTCCTTTGGTTCTGTGACTGGAAAACAGGGCACCCTGATTAACTCTTTACATAGCATATAAGGATTTGTGTTCACAAATCTGTCTTCCCACACAGGCATAAGCCCTCGCTTGCTGTCAGGGGCTGCACACGTAACAGACTTCAGCCCATAAAAAAGACTCAAAGCATGAATGCTGAATGACAGTCTCTATCAACTCATCTGAGGAGCATGAATTAACTGGCTTTACTCAATGAAGTTGTCTGAACTCTTACTAGTTTCCATTCTTGCTCAAAGCCAAGTGAAAGATACACGTGTCCTCCTGCCAGCAAGTTTGTACCAAGCTCCTCCTTGATACTTTGTAATTTACCTCCTGAGGAGCAGAGGCCAAGTAGAGCAGTTGTGTTAGCCATGGCGCTTTGAGATTTATGGAACAGACTCAGGAACTACCTCTCTCTGTAATTGTTTTTCTTAAGAAGCTGCCATCACATGAGTCGTTCTACAAAAAAAAAAAAAAAAAAAGAAAAAGAAAGAAAGAAAATTGCGTTGGCGTGTGAGGTGGTGAACATGGCTTGCTTCCACCTTGGCGTGGCCAGACCTCTTGATCTGTTAATTGCTTTACAATTAACCTCAAGTCACTTTGTGCAGGTAAAACTATTTTCTGATTGGATTCTACGCTTCCTGAAGACCTGAGCCCAGTTTTTCTGTCTAACTGTATTATCACTCAGGCACAGAAGCCTTATTAAGTATATTTAAATCCACCCTGAAATGAGAGAAGTCAGGAGAAAGATCCTCTAGGGGTAGAAACAAAGAGTTGGAGGTGGGGGCAGGTTCTCCTTTGCTGTAGAATCTATTCCCTGTGGCTCCAGATTTCAATAGCACAGAGTTTCTTCTGATCATCTTCTTGAAAAAGTTATGGTCAGGCCATGGAGTTAAAACTGGTCTTTATCCAAACACAGAATATTTTTTAAATATTCAGTCCAAATGGACTGCCACATTACTTGAAAACAGTCCTTCATTTTAAAAAGCAGTTTCAGACAGCCTGTTTAGATTTCCGAAACATCTGTGCCTATAATGCTTGGAAACTCACATGTGGGACCATAAATGCCATTTTCAATAGGTCCTGCTGCCAAGCTGTTTAGAAAATGACCAAGGGAGGAGAATAAAACAAATTCTCCAAACAAGTGCCTGCCTTCTATAGTGCTTACATTTGTTTCATTTCTCTTTTATTTTTTTTTCCAAAAATGGCTCTGTCTCAAGGCATTGCCCATGACATTAAAGAGGTTATAGGCCAGTAACTAGCCAGTAGGCTGAGACCAGAAGATGGTCAATGGCCCTTTTCACTGCCATCTTTCCAGAAATAATAGACCAACTCCCAAAGGCCCCCTTACATTTCCCTCCAGACAGACTCATGAATTTTTTTTCTTCAAAGGAATTTCTCCCAAATCTACCAGAGCCTGTTCACAGAACAGCAAATCTCAGAGTAGGCAGGAAACTCCGTGGTCATCCAGTGGGACACTGGTCCCCGTGTGGGAGTTTTCCTGTAGCACAAGGGACTGGGGGGAAGGGTGTCATCTCTCCTCTGTAGAGGGTCTCCCAATGATAGGTGCTTGCCATCTCAAGGAGTGGTCCAGGTCTCTTTGTTTTTGTTTTTGTTTTTTTTTAGCTCATCTCCATATTTCACTCTCAATTGCTCCTTGTAACTCAAACCATCAGACCTGTTCTACTCTGTGAAGCCTCAAAGGATACATCAAATCCCTCTTTCCCGTGGCAGACAGTCAAATATGTTGAAATGGTTGTCAGGCCTCCTCCGAGTCTTCCCTTCTTTGGACTAAATAGTCTTGGTTTCCCGAACCTGGCCTGCAAGCGATGGGATTGTCAAATTCCTCCCCATTTGGGCAACCCCTAGACATGCTGCTGCTTGAAGATGTCTTACAGACAGGCAGGTTGCTCCCAGATAGGAATAAAATCTTCTGGACATGGTCTGTATCCAGAGGAGACTGGAATCGCTATCTCCCTTGTCCTTTGTTCCTTAAAAAAACAACACCATCATAGCATTCTGTAGTTTATCTGTGTTTCTTCCTGCAGTCCCTCATCCTGGAATTTGTTGAGTATAGTGCTGACCTTGACCTTCACCTCTGAAAGTTTTGTGTTCACAGTTTAAAGGCTACATTTAGTCTATTGAACTCATTTTAAATTGTGACTCTGTCATCTAACATTTCATCTACCCCTCCTAGTTTTGGGAGGAAAGTGACTTCTCTATCTTAATCTAAGCCCAAGATTAAAAAGATATATATATATATGTGTACAGTAGGGCCCAGAACATAATATACAGCAGTTAACAACATTTACTGAGTGTTTACCATATGCCACGCTTCGTTCTAAACACTTCTTGGGGCGCATGGGTTGTTCAGTCTATTAAGCGTCTGCTTTTGGCTCAGGTCGGGATAGAGGTACCCATCGGGCTCCCTGCTCAGTGGGGAGTCTGTTTTTCCCTCTGCCTGCTGCTCCCCCTGCTTGTCCTCTCTCTCCCTCTGTCAAATAAATAAATAAAACCTTTTTAAAAATGAATAAATAAATACATAAACACTTCTCATGAATTAGCACATTGAATCCTCTTATCAGGCCTGATATATAGGTGTGATTAGTATCCCTACTTTTCCTGATGCCTCAGGAAGCTGAGGCACAGAGAGGTTAAGTAACTTGCCAAGGCCCCTCAACCAGTAAAAAATGGAAGAGGCAGGAGTTGAAGCCAGGCAGTCTGGCTCCAGAGCCTGTGGTCTTACCCAGCACTCTGCATTGTCCCAGCTAGAGGACATCAAGAGGCTCCCCTTCACTTTGACATCATTAAACCAAAGACCAATGCTCTTTAGGAACAACTGAGTCAGCCAGCTAGAAGTCAGACATGTGTACTATCATTTAACCTATTTCCTTCCATCCATTCTTTTTTTTTTTTTTTGGAAACTGATTTTTTTTACTAAGAGAATATTTCAGAACAGTTTAAGGTTCATAGAAAAATTGAGGGAAAGTACAGAGATTGCCCCACTATCCCCCACCCCGACACATGCACAGCCTCCCCAATTATCAACATCTCCCGCCAGAATTAGAATCAATGAAATACTGACATCGTAATCCCTCAAAGTCCATCCTTCCATCCATTCTTTCCATAAAAATATTAGAAGGAACTCGGTCAAATGCTTTCCTCAGAGTCAAAACATAGTTGTCGATAGCATTCCCTTGCTCTTCAAAGTCAATAAACCCATCAAAGAAAGTGATTTATTTTGGAATGACTGGCTCTTAGAGGATCTCTGCTGGCACCAGTGCTTGTTTGTCCTCCTTCCTGGCCCTCTAAGTCAGCCTGGGTCCCCTACGCCACTTACCCAGCTACTCACGGTCATCACAAAGGGCTATTCTGGCTTATTCTGGTCCAGTCCAGCCCAGTCTTGTTCCCAAACCCTCCCCTGCTTAGTCGAATTCCTTGGCATTCTAGCCGCATCACTGATCCTTTCTTTTCACACAGTGTGTCTATGAGTGTGTTTCATGGAACACACCTTCTACCAGTAATAGGTTGATGGGTTTTTTTTGTTTGTTTTTAAGGAGTGGTTCTTGTTAAAAAACTAAATTAGTTCATTTACCGTGGAGCTCTTAATATGCTAATGTGCCTTGTGAAGCTTTAATTAGAGTGATATTCTATGTAGTATGTCACATTAGTTGACCAGGGAATCTGTGCTGGGAACTCACACGCACACACACATACACACACACTAGTATATTATATATTATATATATATTTACTATATAATAGGGCATGTTGGGGCATCAATTAACTATTTCCTTGTCTAAATGTTCACAAACTGAGTGGTTCAGTTGTGAGTTCAAGCCCCACACTGGGTGTAGAACTTACCTAAAATAATAAAATACATACTCACAAATCTTTCATTTGTTATGGATTCTAGAATTCTATCAAGGATCCAGGGAAATCTAACCAGTTGGTCAGTGCCAGAATCCACATTTTCTGATTATGCTGAGTGAAATAAGTCAAGCAGAGAGAGTCAGTTATCATACGGTTTCACTTACTTGCGGAGCATAAGGAATAACACAGAGTTAGGAGAAGGAAAAGAGAAGTGAGTTGGGGGAAATTGGAGGGGGAGACAAACCATGAGAGACCGTGGACTCTGAGAAACAAACCGAGGCTTTTGTGGGGTGGGGGTTGGGTGAGCCTGGTGGTGGGTACTGAGGAGGGCACGTACTGCATGGATCACTGGATGTGGTACATAAACAATGAATCTTGGAACACTGAAAAAATAAAATTAATTAATTAATTAATTAATTAAAAACCGAATATTTATGTGTCTCCTTTTGAGTGAAGAGATTCTCTATACCTTTTCTTAAATCCCCTAGGAAGAATGATCTCTAGGGTTAGAAATTGTAACTGAAAACAACTACTTCTTAGCTAAATTGGACCTCAATTTGCCCTTATCTATGCTCCCCTTCGTGGATTGATTATTTTTTTCTTGCTTTTATACCACCTTCAAACCTTTTTCAAATTTTACATTCTCAAGGAAATACAGCTTTTTGACCACCTTATTTTAAATGCCAAAACCCACCCAATACTCTCTGCCTTGCTTTCCTTCATTGTTTCTCAGCAGACCTCAGCACCTTCAAACACGGCAGGCAATTTACTTGCTTTTTCATTGGCTGTGTTTCTATGAAGAGGTACTGTTGTATCTCCAGCCCCTATAATGATACCTATCATAGAAGTTTCTAATACATACTGTTGAATGAATGGAGAAGGTAGAAGGAGCAATCATTCAAAACCTATATACACTGGGTGCCTTCCATTTGGCAGGCATTCCACTAAAATGGCTTAAATGCCACTTCCTCAGAGAAGGAATCCCATCACACTCTCTCACTTTTTTCTTTGCTTTGTTTTCATAGCACTTACCACATTTTATAATTAACATGTATTTGTGTGATTATTTCATTTCCCCTCCCTTATTGATTCATAAGAACAAATATCCAGTCTATTTTGTCACCTTCCTCGCAGTGCCTAGCCAAGAGTAGGCACCTAATCATCCACACATTGAATTTCTAATTTCAATTTGAAGTTCCGTTTGGTTCCTTATTAGTTCTTTTCAGTCACTCTTTATAGTCCCCTTCCCTTTTTTTTAAGATTTTTTAAGATTTTATTTATTTTTTGTCAGAGAGAGAGAGAGCACAGGCAGACAGAGTGGCAGGCAGAGGCAGAGGGAGAAGCAGGCTCCCTGCCAAGCAAGGAGTCCGATGTGGGACTTGATCCCAGGACGCTGGGATCATGACTTGAGCTGAAGGCAGTTGCTTAACCAACTGAGCCACCCAGGCATCCCCCTTTGTAACATTTTAAATGCCATCTTTTTTCTTTAAGTTTATTGAACGTAGTTTACATCCTATTTTTGACAATTTCAGTATCTTCAGGCTTTGACTTTCTTTTTCTGTTCTGCAGTTTATTGTGTCTTCTGATTCTAGCACATCTGTGTGTGTGTGTGTGTGTGTGTGTGTGTGTGAACTCATAGTCCTTGGAAATTTATCTATAGGAATTTTTGGGTCCTGAAATTTAAAAAATATACCCACAGACAGGTTTTCATTTAATTCTTCCAGGGGCCTGGTGGCAACGAATCCTGAGATCTCTTTAAAATGAGTATTCACTTTGGAGGTGGCTTTAAAATCTTAAAGTGGTTGTAAATTTTGGTCCTAGATACTCCAAGTTAACCTTGGGGTTAGGAATTCTTGTAGAAGAACTTTGTCTTATTTTTTCTCCACCCAAACTCAAAGCCAGGACATGCAAGAATTCCTACTATTTATCTCTATAGTGTGGGTCTTTTCACTAGTTTACCACTGAAGATGTTGTTTTTCAGGGATGCCAGCTTTAAACAGGAGTCTTAGATCTGACTAACCTTCTACCTAACATAGGCTCTGTCATCTGTCTAGTTAAATACTAAGCTCTAGGGATCCACACAAAACCTGGAGCAAGTGTTGGCCAGAACTTTCTTGTCATTTCCAGACTTTAAAGATTTCTCTTATCTTTCCATCAACTCAGCAAAGCACTTAAATAAATTATCCAACATCTTTAGGTGCTCTTCTCATGGAGCATTTCTCCAGTTTCTTCATGTCGTGAAAAACTGAAGCCCTCTTCCTCTGCGAATTCATACTCTTGTTAAATTTTCTTTATTTTACTGTATTTTTCACTCATCCTCCTATAAGGCAGGATCTATATGTCTGAATGTCTGCAAACAATAGGGTGTATGTCCTTATAATAAAGGGCAGGTTGATATTCATGGCTCACGTTGCTATAATATCTAGTTCAGCTAGTTCAGCTTCAATGGCATTTTCCCTTATACTTACTGTTCCAGGCTCTAATACTTTGAGCAAATACGGCTAAAGAAAATCTCCAGTTTCGGGGCGCCTGGGTGGCTCAGTGGGTTAAAGCCTCTGCCTCTGGCTCAGGTCATGATCCCAGGGTCCTGGGATCGAGCCCCACATCGGGCTCTCTGCTCAGCAGGGAGTCTGCTTCCTACTCTCTCTCTGCCTGCCTCTCTGCCTACTTGTGATCTCTCTGTCAAATAAATAAATAAAATCTTAAAAGAAAATCTCTAGTTTCTAGCATGTGTTATCAACATTGTTTTTCTCTCTGACATTGTTCTTTCACTGTTTTTCTCACCTGCATTACTCAGGAGAATACCTATTTGAATGCAATTCTCCCCCTGGTTTCTCCAGCTCTTCCCTAATTCCTCCCTGTCCATTTTTGCCATTGCCCTCTTTTCCAGATGTTCAGTAGCTTTTCCCAGTACACTCACTGATATCATTTACATAAATGATGAGACTGTATCTGTCTTTCTATGAAAGATGGCTAAGTGGCGGGAAAAGAGTTTTCAGGAAACCTCAAAGTGCTTTACCCTCGGCCCTAAAAGAATATTTCCCTATTTTCTGGTTTGTGAAAACGCTCAGTCTCTAATCAATGAAGCAGATGTCAAGAACTCTGAAGTAGTTCCCCCCCGCCCCAGGTGTTCTGTCTCATGAGGTTAAACAAAACTTGAATGGGCCATGAAGAGAAACCTACACAGGATTTATTCCCACAATTTAGCTCTTTCTCTGTCATACTTAAGAGATTCTTTAGGCATCAGGTTTTCCATAATTTTTAGTTTAGCTTAGTTTCATTGGTTTTTGTCTTTTTTGCTGGTCCTGCAGGGGTGTTTATGTCATTGGGATAGTTTGAGAAGCTGTATTGCGAACCTCAAGCCATAAGCCATTTTTAAAAAAATATTTTATTTATTTGACAGAGAGCGATCACAAGTGGGCAGAGAGGCAGGAAGAGAGAGAGAGGAGGAAGCAGGCTCCCTGCTGAGCAGAGAGCCTGATGCAGGGCTTGATCCCAGGACCCTGAGATCATGACCTGAGCTGAAGGCAGAGGCTTAACCCACTGAGCCACCCAGGTGCCCCCCATAAGCCATTTTCAACAAGAAGTTCTCTCCGTTGGTCTTGACCAGTTACATGAAAACATGATACTCACCCAAAATTCCCGTCTTCCACCTCCCTGATAAGTTGGTAAATATTTCCAGAGGAGGCTAGGACCCTGATAACTGGCTTTCCCAGTATGCTGAGGGATTCTACATATTGGAGCCAGACTTGAGAGTGGTGATGGCTTCATGCTGGTGTCCTACAACAATGCATACCAGTTGATGGGGGTGGGGGGATCAACTCAACTGCCCAAGCTAAGTCTATGGTCTCAAGAAAATAACTATATAGCACAATGTCCTCCTCCCACTGACTTCAGTCCCCAGCCCACTTCTCCCAACATGGAGCCCAGTGTTCTAAGCTTCCTTTGTATAAGGTTTAGGTTTCCTCCTAATGACAGTCCTTCCTCTTTCCTCTATCATCCAAGTCCTTGAATATCTTAGCAGTCTCTCACAACTGCAGAGGTCACTCATACAATTATTGGTTTATGGGGCAAGGTGAGAATAAAAAAACACTTGAAGATTGGGCATTGTGGCCCCTGGTAGATCAGGATTCCTTTTGCTGTCAGAATTAAATCCAGCCAGCTCTTCCTCAACCTTCTGAGACATCTAAGCAAATTGAGAATTTGTCATGTGCATTCCTCAATGTTCCTGTTATTCAGTGGGTGAGTATATCGCCCCTGGGACAGAGCCATGTAGGTGGCATTGCAGGCATCCGGAAACCTCATACTGATTAATACTGTCTGCCAAGCATATGCATGTTAAGAACCCTACTTGGATTATTAACGAATGAACTTTCACTCAGTAACTGAATGACTATGGAAGCATCTGGGCTTGGGAGTTCTCAAGATTGTACTCAATGACAGCACTATTAAATAATTTTGCAGTTCAGCAACCTTATTCAGGGATGGTGGATATGTACCAGTTTTAAGAAAGACTTCAGTGTTGGGCTGAAGAGCTCTGTCATTGGACCTGCTTATTCAGACTTACAGATGATATGGAGCCAGGAGGAGACACTCATAGGTGGGCTAACAAATTAAGATTCAGTGCACAGACGAGAACAATGGCCTGAAACAAACAGAAGAGGGAGAGAGAGAAATTTTTACTTACTGATAAAGTTACCTGCATTTAGGTTAAAATATTAATTGCTTAACATATTAGTCTAATCCAGGTAAGGACTAACTTGACAGTAATTTCTATGGATATGTCTTGAGGTTTTAATTTATTAGACACTGAATATTAAATAATCATGCAATCTTATTTTAAAAACAAAAACTGTAATGCTATCAGCCCAAATTCAGACCAAGGGAGATTTTAACCTTCTCTCCTTCACAACGTTAGAACCCTCCGGGGGTTACACTCAGGTGAGACATTTAGAGAACACTGGAAAATGTGGGCAACCTCAGAGAAGAGCAGCCTGGATTGTACAGGGTCTAGAAACTGTCACAGGAGAAATGATCAGATAAAACAACTTACAGAGGCTGCAAAAGAGAAGTTGCTGTCTTCAGGTATTTAAAGTTCTATCAATCTTAATCTCACAAAACAAACTGAGGGTTGGATGGGGGAGGGGAGTGGAGGAGGTTGGTTGGGTTATGGACATTGGGGAAGGTATGTGCTATGGTGAGTGCTGTGAAGTGTGTAAACCTGGCGATTCACAGACCTGTACCCCTGGGGCTAATAATACATTATATTTTAATAAAAAATTATAAAAACAAACAAACAACAAAAAAAAGTTCTGTCAAGTGAAAGAAGGAACAGACTGCTTGCTCTATTTCACAGAACTTAGGCCAATGAAACAAAGACCCAGGGAGCTCAACTTACTTCTACTTATGAAAGACTGTCTTGTCAACTTCAGCTCCACCACAGTGGAATGGGCTACCTCATAATGTACTGAGCACATTGCCATTGGAATCGAAAAGAGTCTGGATGACCCTCTGTCAGGGAGTTAGCAAAAGAATTTTGGGGGGGTGGGGTAGAAATGGAAATTGGATCAAGTGGCCTCCAACCCTGAGGGGCTATGCTTTTAAAATTATTTCCCACTAAGATTTTAATGACTAATACATATAATATGGTATCATATGATAAAAACAATGATTAATGGCACTTCATCAGGCATTACCACAATCATTAACACAGGGTTTGGAAGATAACATTTTTTTCTAGGGTAGGACAAGGAGGGTCTTATTAACACTATTTTACCTGGGCAACTCAGTTTGTAAAAGACCTGCTTCAGTTTTCATGCCTGACTGTGTTCAGCATCTTTGTAAGATATTGGTGAGAAAAAGCAAAGAAAGGGAGGAGGGGGAGGAAACTGTATCCTATAAAGCTTAATCACACACTTGCACATACATTATTTCACTTTTTCTTTGGGATAACCCAGGACAGTCGGAAGTTTTATGACCATTTTACAGTGAGGAGACTGACACTGAAGGAAGGTAAGAGCCCAAGGTCACACATAGCGACAAAGATAGAAAAGAAGACAAATGGGCTTTCTCAAACTCTATCTTATGGTCTCCCAGATTCCTGAGATGGAAAGAGCTGTAGAGGTTCTCTGTTCCAAACACCCAACAGCTATATGGTGTCCTCCTTAGCCTTGAAGAATTAGTTATGTGCACTTGAACTGAAGGTCAACCTAATAAGAGAACAAAGCTGACTTTTAAAACCTAACGGCTCTAACAGCACTGTCCTCCCCAATCCCTTCTGTCTAGTTTAGACCAGGCTCTTACTGCAGACACCCAGTGCAGGCTAGTGGGTACCTGGGGCTGGGGGCAGAGACCCCAGCCGGCCGCCCCACGGTACCCTGGTTCTCACCACTGGCCTCTTGCCTGAAGGATCCCCAGGTCAAGTCTAATCCTTTCCAGTGTAGTCCCGGCACCCAGGGAGCTGTCTCTGTTCCAAACCACCCCACAGGCCTGCATCCCAGGGAGCAAGGCTCAATGGGAAAGAATGTATTCTTAACATCCATATCCTTGATTCCATTTCTTTCTCTGAATTTCTTCACTGGGGTATGGATGCTTCCATGCTGCCTCATGGAGGGAGGTCCCACGATGCAAGTTTTTCCTGCCCCATAGCTCCCTCTTATTCCCGCAGGCAGGTCTGGGTGCAGTCCAGCCTCAGAGCCAGTGCAAGCACCAGAAACTGGCGGCCTCTTGGTATGATTCATTGGTCTCTCATTTCCCAGCCAGTGACATATCTTGGCTCAAAAATGAATTTTAATCTTCATCAAATCTTTGAAGAGGAGCCCAGGAGAACTGAATGGCATGAGAAAGAAAAAAGAGAGGAAGAAGAAAGAGATATGTCTTGGTCTCAGGTACCCTTCAGAGCAGAGAGATCAAGAGCAGGTTGGGCTAGTGGTGCCTGGTGGCTCAGCTGGTTGCATGTCTGACTCTTGGTTTTGGCTCAGATCATGATCTCAGGGTCGTGAGATCCAAACCCACTTGGGCTCCACACTCAGCATGGAGTCTGCTTGAGATTCTCTCTCTCCTCTATGTCCCTCCTCCACTCCTCTCTCTTTCTAAAATAAATAAATAAATCTTAAAAAAAAAAGAGCAGATTGGCAGATTGGGCTAGTTCTCTGAATTCTAAACCAAGAAGCACCATAATATCTTGGATGACAGTGGCAATGCAGTGTTCTTGGCTTCTACCACACTGTGAAATGCTCTGGAAAGAATGCAGAATACTTATGTAAAGTACTGTCCCTGTCCACAGAAAGTCCATGCCTTCCGATAGAGGTTCCTTGGATCCTCCAGGCCTCTGTGGCACCTTCCACCATGATCCCATGGTACTCTGCCTGTTCCTCTGCCCATTGAGTCTCACACTGTGAATGGATCATTGCTCACGTCCCTCACTACAGTAGAAGCTCAGCGAGAACCAGATTTTAATCACCTTTACATCCACAAAACAGCTAGCATAATGGCTGGCATGTAACAAATGCACAATAAATGTGAACTGAATGCAGTCTTATTGGGTAGATAAAAGCTATACAGGTACCAATGAAAAGTGCACATGAGGCCGTGCAACTGTGGCATATGGGGGGAGAACCCCAGGTGGTGACTCAGTCCATTTGGCTCTGATCCCAGCTCAGCCATTAACAGCTGTGTAAACTCGGACAGGTTGCTTCCTCTCTCTGGATCTTGCCAATCCAGGCACCTAAACTTCCATGTCTGTCAAATTAAGGTTGATAAAGGATTTTTGGAGACTCTTCCAAAAAGAGGTTCAGAGATGTGAGGGATTCCTCAGGGTCACAAAGGTGAACACACTGCTTCTGGTAGCTCGATTCTGAACTATAACCTTTGGAGGTAAAGTGTCCTCTCAAGATTATGTCTTCTGGTTCCTTTGCCACCAGGAACTGAAGGGCCTCAGGCAGAAGAAATCTCTTGGCAGAGATCTGCCTCTATGGGCATCTCTCCATAACACACCTCTTTCCTTTCCTAAGAAAGGAAAGGAAAGGAATGAGAAAGGAAGGAAAGGGAAGGGAAAGCAAGGGAAGGGAAGGGGAGAGGAGGGGAGGGAAGAGAGGGGAAGGGAAAGAAAAGGAAGGGAAGGGAAGTTAAGTTTCCTGTCCTCTAAATCCCAAATAATTTTTTTCCACCATTTTGAAAATTAAGACATCTGCCCATCCCGAGTTTGGAAGCACTTATGATTCTATAATCACATCTGCAATTGTACTTATCCCCTGATACATCATTCACCTGCCTCTGGGATGATGGCTCATTGGGCCATGCTGTGTGTTCTCTTACCAGCAATTCACCTCTCTGAGACCTCAGGCTCTGCTGTAACTGATTATTCTACATCTTTCCTACATAGAAAAAGGGAGGAAATGAACAAATGAACAAAAATGGAAAATGAGTTGTTCTGGATTCTTTCAACCATCCATTAACATTTCACCAGTTGTCCCAAGAAGTGGGCCTGCAACCCCTTTGATCTCTCTTTTCTTCTGTTAAAAGCAGTTTTTTTTGTTCTTGTTCTCAACACTACTTGAGAGCTTCTTCTTCTTTGGCAATTTCAGAACTCTGACTCTCTTCTTACAGGTCCCTGCAGTCAACCTTAAAATAAAAGAGTCAGTTACTCTATCAGCAAATTGAGTTTCTTCAGGAAGAGCAGAGGATTTGCAGTTTGAGACAAGCAAAATAGGGTGAATCTTAGCAAGTCTGAAGGGACAAAGGGAGAGTCACCTTCATTAGGCTTTAGGAGGAACTTAGGGAGGGTAGTTCTTCCCTCTTCATTGCGGAAGAACAAGAGTTCAAGGTTGAGGTGCTTTCTCATTAACTGCAAGTGGTGGTGGTTAGAGCGTTGTTGCTGGGCAGGGAGGGATCTCTTAAAAGCAGGAGGTGAGATTCCTATGTGAGAAATGTCCTCGCTTGTCAAGATAATCCTGGTCTTCCTTCTTGTAGTGGTTCCACAGGCTGCCATGAGTGGGACCTGCATGACATTGGACCCTGACTCCATTTGAAGGAGGTTCCTCAGTGCTAACCTTGGATTTTTCACGTCCTCCCATGTCTCCAGGATGTCCTCTTGGAAAGCTGAACTCAAGGGGAGCTCCGAAGGCAACTAAATTATCTTCAAGGTAGTTTCCCTTTTTTCTTCCTCAGCAGATTCCTTCGCAGTTGAATAGTCCAAAATCTATTTCCGAGACTTTTTACGACTTTTAAACCTGCTTCTGCTTTTCAAAGACTGGAAATGACATCTGATTTCCTATGGCATTAGTTTCATGGAATCTAGGGAAGGTACCAGGGCTGCCATCCTTGGCTACTTCTATCTAGGACTATTTCCCCCCAATTTTTCTGTCATTTCATTATCTTCAAATTCTGTTGTTTCTTATTGCTCACCTTTGAGTCCAGAGACTGCAAGGACTCTCCCAAATTCAAGAGTTGCAGTCTTCAGAGAGGTAGGGACACAGAACTGAAGTTGGGGGACAAAGGGATTCTCGCTCCATCCCAAAATGATTTTCACCAATGAAAGTCCAGACCAGCTATCTTGATCTTGAAACTGTAACATATGTTAATTCCAGAGATTAGTTAATACATTCATTTCCATTAGATTGTTTTGGGTACTTTTCCACACTTTTCTTCAAAATAAAATAATACATTTTAAAAGATGAAGTCCAGAATAACAGCTCCCCTCACTGCTTCCTCCATGGGCAAAGAGAGCAATGTATGAAGTATTACCAGAATTTGTCAGGTGTTCTGCTTCTTCTGTAGACATTTCAGCTTCACCTTTTAGGGCGGCCTCTCACCCCAGTTATCTATACATAGCTCCAAAGGCACTGCTTTTATCCCACCTCTATCTTCCCCAGCTGTGACCTCTCCCTCATTCACACTATAGCACTCATTTTCATCCCTGTTTTCCTTCTCAGAATACCTTCCCTTCTGACCTCTACCTTGCTTTATTTCTCCCACCTTGCCTAGGAGTCCAGAAGTCATTTATTCTTTCTAATATGTTGGGGTGTCATGATGCTTGACTCCAGTCCTTTGCCTTTTCCTCCTGAAAGACACATGATTTTATTTAAAGCCCACATCGGTGATGACCACCTTCTCCCTGTGAGCTGAGAAGAGATTTATAAGAAAAGCTGTCCTAAGCCACAGACTGTTGTCTGCAAGAGGTGACATGGGATCACTGGATCCTGAAGGTACCATCCCCCACCAACCCAGGGAAAAGACAAAGACCAACCCAACCACTCTTGGAGTTTTCCCAGTGTCGATGCTGCAGAGGACATGCAATAAAATAGAAGTCATTAAAAATCAAAATAAGAACCGCATTAACAAAATTTACAAAAGAAGTTTTAAGTGCAAGATGTACAGTAAACATGATGTTGGTAAACACAGCCTACCTCAGCAGGTGAGGAGGGAGGGGTTTGGCAGTGGGCAGAAAGGAACCATGAGTGATGGGGGAAGACAAAGATGGCATCATTTAGCCCTGCGTTGCTCTGCCATAAGAGCCTTATAAATCCTCTTTAACTGCCACAGGCCATAGAGAACAGGTGTTGTATGACTTGTCATCAAAGCAGGAAAATTTGCAGAAAAGACAGTGAAGCAAAGTCCTTTCTTTAGGTTCAGCATTACACAAAGACATACGATAAACAGCAGGGCTAGAGTGAAGATCACAGTAATAAAGGGGATGGCAATTTTGTATATTAACCCAATCACAAGCAGAGAATCATAGGAGCACATTTTCCATAGTTAGTGTAAGCCCCTTGGAGTAGTCAAAGGAAGGGATGTATGTGTACTGTCCAGAATCAATGTGATGCTCAGAAAAGAACAACAGAGGTAGAGACCCAAAACTAGAATCCAGGCTCCTTAATCATTCCTGGCTCGGTATTTCACTAGTGCCCTACAGAGCAAGGTTTTTTGGTAGTAAGCACCAGAACCAGAACTGTAGTATTCTTCCCTTTTTTTTTTTTAGCATGTGTGTACATGCTAAAAATGTACATTCTGGGGTACATAGACATACACTCACCATGCTCTTAAATTAACTATTTAATAAATACTACTTGGTTCATTCTATAGTAAATGTTCATTTTCTATCAACCATCTTCTTGTTGCTCTTATTAAAAGCCCACATAAAAGAATTTGGGGGTTGTTAAGAACTATTTGAAATGGACCTTACTGACATTTGCAGTGAAAGTGATAGTGTCAAGAAAGGAAAACTGTCACTCTTAAAAGAATGCTAACCTAGGTGAGTCACATGGGACCCTGGACAGGATACTAAAACTTTCTAAGGTTTTTTTTTAAATGTTTCTAAGACTTACCTCCCCTGAGGTTGGCATTTAAAATATAATTAGAGGGGCGCCTGGGTGGCTCAGTGGGTTAAAGCCTCTGCTTTCGGCTCAGGTCATGATCCCAGGTTCCTGGGATGGAGCCCCACATCGGGCTCTCTGCTCCGCGGAGAGCCTGCTTCCTCCTCTCTCTCCCTGCCTGCCTCTCTTGCCCACTTGTAATCTCTGTCTGTCAAATAAATAAATAAAATCTTTTTAAAAATAAAATAAAATACAATTAGAGGGGCGCCTGGGTGGCTTAGTGGGTTAAGCCTCTGCCTTCGGCTCAGGTCATGATCTCAGGGTCCTGAGATCGAGTCCCGCATCGGGCTCTCTGCTCAGCAGAGAGCCTGCTTCCTCCTCTCTCTCTCTCTGCCTGCATCTCTGCCTACTTGTGATCTCTGTCTGTCAAATAAATAAATAAAAACTTAAAAAAAATAAAATACAATTAGAAAACATGGAATTAGTATTACATAAAATGCTAAATGATAATAAGAGCTTGAAACAATAGTTGGATTATTATGAAACAATTAATGATTTATTGATAAATGAATATTACTGAATATGGTTGCTGTAAGATATCAGAAAAGGGATAAAGAAATCAAAGAAGAATTAAATAAATTGAGAGATATCCCATGTTTGCGGATAAAAGACAATATTGTCAAGGTATATTTACTTCCCAACTTGATCTATAGATTCAATGAAATGCCAGTAAACATCCCAACAAGTTTTCTTATGTACATCAACAAAATTATTCTTGAGTTTATACGAGAAGCAAAAGATCCAGACTAGCCAACACAATATTAAAAGAGAAGAACAAAATTGAGGACTAATATTAACCAGTGTTATGCCCCATATTGGGATTCCTGTACAGCGGGGGGGGGGGGGTCCTGCTTCTCCTTCTCCCTGCCCCTCCTCCCTGCTTGTGTTCTTTCACTCTCTCTCTCTCATAAGTAAATAAATATAAAATAAAATTCTACCCGACATCAAGACTTATGATAAAGCTACAGTGGTCAAGATGGTGTGGTATTACCGTCTTGACCACTGTATAATAGTAGAATAAACTGTAGAATAAACAGATCAATGGAACTGGATAAAGAGCCCAGAAATAGGTCCCCATAAATACAGTCAATAAATGTTTGACAAAGGAGAAAAGATGACAAAATGGAACAAAGATAGTCTCTTCAAGAAATGGTGCTGGAATAAGTGGACATCAACATCTAAACACAGACTTTATGCCCTTCACAAAAACTAATTAAAAATGGAGCAGAGACCTATGTGTACAAGGCAAAACTATAAAAGCTTTAGAAGATAACATAGGAGAAAACCTAGATGACCTTGAGTGTGATGATGACTTTTTAGATATAATGTCAAAGACACAATCCATAAGAGAAATAATCAATAAGCAAGACTTCATAAAATTAAAAACTTCTTGCCTCAAAAGACATTTATCGCAAAAATGAGAAGACAAGCTACTAACTTGGAGAACATATTTGCAAAACACACATCTGATAAAAAAAATTCTTATCCAAAATATACAAAGAACTCTTAAAATTCAGCAGTTAAAAAACTGAACAACTCAATTAGAAAATAGGCCTACTTTGACACCTCACAAAAAAAGATAAACAAGGGGCAGATAAGCATATGAAAAGATACTCCACATCATATGTCATCAGGAAAATGAAAATTAAAACAAGAAACTGCCACTACATGTGCATTAGAAGGGCTAAAATCCAGAACACTGACAACACCAAATGCTGATGAGGGTGAGAAGCCACAGAAATTGCTGGAGAGAATGCAAATGGTACAGGCACTTTGGAAGATATTTTGGTGGCTTCCTACAAAACTAAACATACTCTTACCATGCAATTCAGCAGTTGTGCTCCTTGGTATTTACCCAAAGGAATTAAAAACTTATGTCCACACAAAAATGTGCACATGGATGTTTATAGCAGCTCTATTCATAATTGTCAAAACTTGGAGACAACCAGGATGTCCTTCAGTTGGTGAATGGATACACACTCTGGGGCACATCCAGGCAATGGAATGTTACTCAATGCTAAAAAAAATGAGCTATCAAGCCATGGGAAAACATGGAGGAATTTTAAATGCACATACTCAATGAAAAAGGTCAATCTACTGTATGATTCCAACTATATGACATTCTGGAAAATACAAAACTATGGACACAATAAAAAGATTAGTCACTGCCAGGGGTGCAGAAAGGGGAGGAGAGATGAATAGGCAGAGCAGAGAGGATTTTTAGGGCAGGGAAAATACTCTGTATGATATCATAATGATGGATATATATTGCTATAAATTTGTCCAAACCCATAAAATATAGAACGTCAGTAGTGAAGCCTAAGGTAAACTTTGGACTTTGGATGATTATGATGGGTTAATATATGTTCATCCTTGGTAACAAATGGACCATCCTAAGAGGTGGTGTTGATAATGGGGAAAGTTGTGCATGTGTGGGAGTGGGGGGTATGTCGGAAATCTCTGTATCTTCTTCTCAGTTTTGTTGTAAACATGAAATTGTTCTAAAATATAAAGTTTTTTTAAAAGCTTATGCACTGAAAAATTAATAGAAGTTAATAGATTGCAATTTTTTTTAAAAGTATAGATAAATTTCAGGGATGAACAATTAAATACTTGAAGGGCATGAATAAGAAGCTAAATGTATGCATTTATAATTAAATTATAATGCATTGCAGGAGCAATAATACATTATCTCTAATTCACCTGGCTTTAGGATTTTAGAGCTCATAACACCTATTTACCTGCATTTCACTAGATATTCACAATATCCATGTACAGCAGGCAAGGTCAGCGTTATCCTCCAAACTAAGGCTCGCAATCTATTTCTTCTGACTCCTAAGGCACTGCTCATTCAAGGTCAAAAGGACCAAAATAATTTGACAACATTCTTGATTAACTCTCCAGCCGTTGTTGAAACTTCAATACTTAAGGTCAGAAAGACTCACAAACTTTGGCTCAGGAAATTTGGAAAATAATCATGAGATACAGGTACAAAGTATAAAGCACAAATGCTCTCTAAATTATAAAACTCAAGAAAGTGTTAGTGGTGGTTGGTAATCTCTGCTAGGCACCACTTCCCAAGTTCCTGAACCCGGAGATGGAAATGCCATTTCAGTCCCAACTATAGCACAGCCAATGAAACATCCCAGGCCCTGCTGAGCAAGGAGTGGAGACCCTGCTAGAATGTCCCCTTCCTCCATCAATTCCGTATGCCGCCAGAACCAGTGCAGAAGGGAGGAAATTGCAGCCTCCAGTTTTATGACCTTCAGGCTGTGCTGAAGGATTTAAAACAGCCAGCCCCACCAGGGAGGCTGGGCGCTTTGGGAAGCCTTCTCTTCATATTTTATTTACTTCTGTTGCAGTCTCTGTGCAAGTGATGAAGACAAGTCCCTCCTGGCAGAGAACCCTGCTGGGGCTGCCGACATGCTCCATATCTGAGGTTGGGGGGGAGGGTGTGGACCCAATCTAGGGGGGCAGGCTCACGAAGTCAATTTTCCGCAGAGCCTTACATTCCGAGTACATTATACAAACCACGATGGCTGAGACAACCCCAGGGTCAGCCAAATCTAGATTCAAATCCGTGTTCTGCCACTGGCTAGCTATGCCACTGTGAGAAAATTATATGACTTTTCTAAGCCTCACTTTCTTCTGTAACCTGAGGATAATAGACTCCACATCATACCATTTCTGCAAGAATTTAGTGAGATAATGTGTGTATTTGGCGTAGAGCCTCCCACAAAACAGTAATTGCTAACTACTGCAATTATTGTTGTAATAACTATTGCTAATTATCATTAAGGGCTTAATATGCCAACCAACTAGTCAGAGTTGAATGGAGTGGAAGTCTAAGAACATGTGGGTTTAGGATCTTTGGGTCAACATATCAGAGTGCTGGTTATCCTTTCTTCTTTGGAATGGTTGGGAAAGATGGGCTTTGGGGGGCTGGGGGAGGTAAAGTGAGTTTATTTTCTTGTATATGCAGTTTAAACAAAGAAAGAAAAAGGAGACAGTCTCTTTCCTTCCAGCACCCAGTGTCCACTGGGCTTGGAGGGAGTCAAGCCAGGGCTAGCCACCTTGGGAAAGGTGTCTCAGTAGAAGGTAATGGCAGAGACCTTGTAGTCCATGGGGAGGCGGTGTCCCATGTGCCTGGGCCCGAGGCTAACACCACCCAAGTGCCACAGCTTCATCAGGGTGAAGCTAGACGAGGGGTTCTGAGCGGGATCGCTCGGCCCTGGGTCAGAGCCAAAGGCAACCAGACTTTGGCAGCCAGTTCTCCACACTGAGCCCACACAGGACAGGGAGGCCAATCTGTGTGGGGAGGAAGACGGGTCATTAAACACCTCCAGTAGGTAGATTTGTTTATGTGGCTTTGCTGCCACTGTAGTACTGCCACCTTCATTTCATAGATGATGAAAGTGGAGTTCAGACAAAGACCAAGGTCACAGTGCCAGTAAGTGACTGAGCAGTCGCTGGTGTGCATGACTCTGAAAGCCAGCTCTGTCTAAGATTCCGTAGGGCCTCACCCAAGTCCAAGAAAGAGTTCACAAATCAGGAAATCTGGAGAATCGGATTCTGGCTGCTCCTCTGTCCCTAACTAGCTGGATGACCTTGGGCAAGACATCTTGCTTCTGGGGGCTGGGGATTCCTCGTGCATAAAATGAGACAGTGGCCTCAATGACTCATAAGGAATTAACATGCCTGCCTACATTGTGGGATGGTGAGGCAGGGTGGTCATCCCAAGCCTAGTATGCTGGGAGAGATGCCTGCTCGCCGATGGAGCACAAACTGGCAGAGGTGGACTCCACAAGGTGCTGCTGGCTCCATCCCATCTGCACTTCCCAGCTCCATCTGCCACAACCTATTTCCCAGACCCTACACTTTCTCTTCCCCTTCCTCTTCCATCCCTACATACACAGTGCCCCAGGCTGGGACAAATGCCCATGGGTCTCTCTGCTCTAAGCCATACAAATGGACAATGCTGAATTGAACAGTGTCCCCAGGTAACATTAAGTCAGGTTAATTCTTATCTATTTCCTTTGAGATTTAGTTATTAACAATTCAGGTCCTGAAGTCATGGGGAAGCCCCAAATCCTTAAATGTTCTGGGACTAAGAAAGGCCTAATCTGGTGTTTGGCTTAGAGCTGTGGCCCTTCCCCTTGCCCTCTCCCTATGCCCAACCCCATCTACTCAGCCACACAAGGAACTAAGGGACTCCAGCCTACCCACTGGGGAGCGATTCTTTCAAAGCCACACTCATCCTAAGGACCTCACAGATGGGCAACTACAGCCTCTCATTTTCCTTGTGTAGCTCTGAACTAATTTGAACCTGGGGGGTCCCAGGTTTAGGAGGAACAATGGACCAGAAATCTGGGGAGACTCAAGATAGCAGTCAACAGCTTATCATCTGAGAACTTTCCACCATCATCCCAGACTTGGGCCTGGGAAATTGAGCTGGAGGTATTAGCTATTCCAATGCTGAGACGTTATGGAAGAGGGGAGAAAATGGGGGGATTCACTCCAAGAACATATTCCTAGGAAGACCGATGTGAATGTTTCCAGTGTACAGGGTGCCGTCCCATAGTGTAGAGGCTAAAGGCATAGTCCTGAAGGGGAATGGTTCTTATTTGCATCCTGGCACTTGCCAGCACTTTCCTTGTCAGGAAAGGGCTTCAATCCTATCCTATCTCTTTGATCTTTTCTGATGTGTAAAATGGGGCTAATTACTGAGCACATGAGGCCTTTGGAAGAAATGAAACAGTGCAAAGATCTTTTAGTGAGTAGTATTAGATTATAACTATTAAGGATTAGAGAACTCGTGGTGAGGCCTGCTGTAAAGTCTAAGCTCTTTTGTTTGAAAAATTCAGTTTATTTTATATAAGGTTTTCTTCAATAAATCTTGAGACCCCCAATCTCCCACCAGAAGAAAACTTGCTTTCTTTTTTGTTTTAAAGATTTTATTCATTTATTTGACAGAGAGAGGCAGAGCCCAAGCAGGGGGGAGCAGCAGGCAGAGGGAGAGGAAGAAGCAGGCTCCCTGCTGAGCAAGAAGCCCCATGTGGGACTTGATTCCAGGACCCCGAGATCATAACGTGGGCTGAAGGCAGACGCTTACCCGGCTAAGCCACCCAGGCACTGCAGGAAACTTGCTTTCTTTAAAGGCGTATTAGAGAGGAATTATATTGCTATACCAAAGAAATATAGACCAAAGAATATGGACAAAGCCAGTCAGTCATTTGTCATGAGAGATGAGGAACAGAGGGATTTGCACAAGTTCTCATCATCCCTGAGCTACCCTACCCTACCTCTGGTCCTCTAAGACCTTGAGGCATATTTAGCAGTGGAGAGGTGCTGAGCACATGGCAGTGGGGAAAGATGGGTGACAATGGATGGTCATCACTGTCCTATAGCTCACCATTCAGGTTTCCTCTTAGACAGTCCCTACCTCATCCAGAAAATAAAAGCTGGTGGAAAAAAACAGACCCAAAACTGTGGTGTGAGACTCTGGGGAAGATGGGAGCAAAGAAGGACCAGGAGGAAGTAAAAGCTTACTCTTTCCCAAAAGGACCAAGAAGAAGGTAGCAGGTAGAATATCTTTGAAAGAAAGGGGTCAGTCAGTGAATGGGTTGGGATTATTCTAGCTGGTAGAGACATCAATGGAGAATAGCAGAAGAGAGCCAATTTGGAGGTTCTAGGGATCCATATGGATTTGTCTCAGACACACATCAGCCCCAGAATAGGAGCCATAGTGTTTGAACATTTGAAAAGTCCTAGAGTATAAAAGCCCCAAAGAGCCTGTGGAGCCATTTGGCTCCAGGACAACATACGCCAGAATTACTTCCTGCCCTGCCCTGCGTCCAACAAACACAGAAACGTGTTTGTTCTGTGAGACTGGGTCGTATAAATGACGTGAGCTAATCTCACCACATTCAGAAATGTTTGAAACAAAATAAAAACCATAATTGGCCCTAGCCCAACTCTGAATACTCAGAATGTTTAATCCCAGGGTTTTCACCCACTCGTGTAACAAGGGCCTTTACCAGCCAAAGCTCCCTCCCTGTGCTTGAATTCATCATCCTTTCTTATTTCCCTGACCCTCATGGTTCTCCCTCCAGCCTCACAGAGTGAAAGCTTCACAAGCATTCTTGACTCCTTCTTTTTGTTATTCCTGACTCCAACACCATCATATCCTGTTAATTCTTCAGAAAAAGCATTCACATTTGCTTTTGGTTTTTCACCTATGAGGCTAAACCGCAGCCCAGGGCATCATCCCTTCACAGTGTTTTATTACTCTCTTGCCATGTCTTCCCTCCAATACTGTCTGCAAAAGGGCTCTTTCCCCATGCCATGCTCCATGTCATGTCAGTGACCTCCAACCCCATCAAGTTTTATCTCCCCTTAATCACACTCAACAAGGCAGCATTGGGATCTGCTTGAATTCCAAAGCCCTCCATCCCTCCATGGCAGAGCCTGCCCAGTCTTTATGCCTAGCTTGGGGGACATTTCTACTGTGAAGCCTTTCCTCACCCCCCAAGGGACAAAAGTTCTATGTTACTTTGCTCATCCCTTTTGTATAACATTCATCACATTTTATCCTTTAAGTGGTAATTATAAAACCAAATCATTAGCTACTTATTCATCTCATTCAAACTCCCTTCCTGGGATCTCCCAGCAAAGAGCCTTACAACAGAAAACTCTAGATAAACACGTGTTGAATTTATTCTCACTGTTGCAATCCTGTCTACACATACCTATAGTCCATTACTCATATGTATCCCAACACTCTCACCATCTCTTTTCTGATCCTCTCTGTTTATTTAAATCCTACCTACTGTTCAAGGCTCATCTGCTTCTAAACTTGTGCATGGAACCTCAAATGACAAAGTCCTGCCACCTCAATTTCGTCTTCTTCTAGGACAGAATGATTCTAGACTGGATACCTAGAATATGGGTATATTAGGGTATCTGACTGGGTAGTGAATATGATTGCAGGAAAGCATTTGGCAAACATTTCAAGATAGCCTCCAAGCATGAAAACACGGCTGGATACTAAGATATACTAGTTGGATAATATAATTAGGTTAATTAATAACTAATTGAATTACCATATCAGAAGGATTTAGCCCTCAGCCCTACACTTAAATTATCTCACAAATATTTGTTAAGTTCCATATTTTTATTAATGACTTAAATTAAGGCATGTAAGTTATGCTTAATACCAATTGCCCAAATATAGGAGAGAGGGTTGGGGGGAGTTGATCATGATTTATCAGCAATGGATTTGAAAAAATCCAAGAGTTTTGACTGATATAAAACTCAGTAAGTCAGAATGATAGAAGAAGGAAGGAAAGAAGAAGGAGAAAACGGAAGGAAAGAAGAGGGAAAGAGAGAGAAAAAATAAATAATTTCAGGTGATACAGGTGGAAATCAAGCAGTGCTTTGCAAGGCTTTGGATCACTAGGGAGGTTAGTGTGTGATACTTCAACAAATAGCTGTGTGGTCAAGTAAGTTTGGGAAACACTAGGTTAGGGAAAGATCAACAGGACTAACTCGGGTCCTTCAGTGCTCTGAAGTACATTCTGAAATCTCCAAGAGGTTATGAGTCCAAAGGATTTCCCAAACATATTTGACTGAAACTAACTGATCCCCCCAGCCCTGACCCCCAAATCACATCACAGGAACTAGCATGAGTGAAACTCACTTTGAGAAGCAAAGGACTTCAACTCCCTGGGCTGATCATAGCCTATCTAAAGTGTAGCATACCGCTCTGGGGAACCTCAAAGGAAGAGAAATAGAGATCAGTTGGACAGGATTAGGAAGAGCATTTAGGTTGGCAAAAATATTCAAGACCATAATATCTGAGGAATGTTGGAAAAATTGATATGTTTTGCCTGGAGAAGAGCTGATTTGGCAGGGGGCTGAGATGATCACGGAAGGTTGAAGGCCTGATCATTGTAATTAAATATGTGAAGAGCTGGCATAAGAGGAAGGAATTAAAGTTGTTCAAGTGTGACCTCAAAAGATAAAACTAGGACCAACGGTTAGAATTGTAAATGAGTCATATTTTAGCTTACCTTATCCAGTTTTCTTTATACATATTCCTTTTGGCTAAAATTCTGGTGAGGTGCTTACTGCCCAGCTAGGAGTTTTATATTCAGGAGTTTCCAATTTCCCTGCTTCTCCTTCTTTTTTGCCTAGCAACAGGACTTGAGTCATGGGGCATCAAATGGGGCACTCAAACCCTATCTGAGGTAGTGAAAAGAGATGAGTCCATGCATGGGCCCCAGCCAAGACCTTCAGTGAAATATAAGAGTCAAGCCAAGATGAATAAAGAAGAACCCTAGTCCAAAGGGCAGGAGAGCTAGAGCAAAGAGTCAGGCCTAGGCAGAAAGAACATTGGGATGAGTGCAGGTCAAGAGCCTGGTCTGGGATCATTGCTGTGAACAGCAGCTCACCTGTAGGAAATTAGCACATGAAATGTCAGGCTAGCATACAGATACAAGATGGCAAGGAGTCCCAGACAGCCAAGTTGGGGAGCAGTTGAGGAGCCTTTCTTAGGCTATTTCAGGTAGATAATCAACCATAGATCATAAGCAGTTAAATGACACTCATACAAAACACCAACATTTGCATAAATTCCCCTAGTCGCCTTCAATTATCCTCCAAGGACTAATACTTTAAGATAACCTTTTCATTACTTTGAATTTCCTCAGGACTTGTACTAATAGGTCCAAGTTCCTTGCTTTACAAATGAGGAAACAGAAGCCTAGAGAGGGGCAATGATTTGTCACAGTAACAGAACTTGATAGATTATGGAAGGCCAGAGCTTGAACTATCATCCTCTGAATCACCCAGCCCATTTCTGTCCCTTTGTACTCACCATGACACCCATCACAAAGTTCAAGTACCAGCCTTTGCCCCATAAATGTTGGTTGAAGTAAATTAAGTAGGCAGTGGTTTGTCAAGAACTAGTGTTGACTCTTCTATTTAAATAGCAAAAATGGAAGACCAAGGACTAAATGCAGCTTCTTCTCTGGATGCAGGTTGATGTCCTTATTTGGCACCAGGGCGTGAAGGGCCCCTAACTTGGCTATCTTCCCCCATAAAAGTGCTGACCTGAGCTCTACGCGCTGACCCAAGGAAGGTCCTGTGAACCCAGATACACCACATGAGATTCTGAGATGAGGCTGAAGAAGGGCTCTGGGGAGCCTTTGGTCCCTGGCTGCCTATAAATAAAGTGCAATACTAAGTTGAAATATGGGCTATAGGTTTATCCTTGCCTGGCATTTGGGAACTCCCTCAGGCCTCCAGAGTAATGCCGCCAGAAGAAGCCATTAACTCCCACAGCTCAGGGATAAGTACTGCTTCCCAGCCAAAGATCATAAAATTTCAAACAGAAACCCTCCGAACCCAGGAAGATCGGCCTCATTGACAAGAAACACATGGGCAGAGCCAACACATGGAATGCATTTTGGTCTGAACGGCTTCTTTTGATGATGTTTCCAAGGACTGAGACCACGGCTCCCTGCACCTTCATGGCAAGTTCTCAAGTCTTACTTCTCTAGGCCTTGGCATCTTGTTAGAGCTCCCAGTCTCTGGGACTGTTGATTCTTAATGCCTTCATTGTGCCATGGGACTAGCCTCTGGCCCTTTGGGCATGGACAAATTGTGCATTGTCAGTATCTCAACAAGACCATTTCCTCTGCCACAGGCTCAGA